>JAVQJD010063478.1:0-19645 GCA_036023655.1 Nannoperca australis | reverse complement strand
GTGTGTGTGTGTGTGTGTGTGTGTGTGTGTGTGTGTGTGTGTGTGTGTGTGTGTGTGTGTGTGTGTGTGTGTGTGTGTGTGTGTGTGTGTGTGTTCGTCTGTGTGTGTTCGTCTGTGTGTGTTCGTCTGTGTGTGTGTGTGTGTGTGTCCGTGTCCCTCCATGTCCAGATGGGGCGTTACTTTCTGGCACTGGCAGAAGAAAGAGATGAGGAGCTGAACAACTGTACAGCGGTCACTTGGCTTGTCCAGGCCACTAAACAAGGCCGCAAGGACGCCGTCAGACTGCTGCAGCAGTGCTTAGCCTCCAGGAAAGGTAGTGGAACTGCTACCCTCAGTTTCTGGCTATTAGCAAAGTAGCATGAAAGTCACTGGTTTGATGTCGTAAATTAGTTCGACAACCCTTCACCTGATGCTGGGACTCGTTCGTCCATCGTCGGCGTGTGCTTTTGTTTTCCCAGGCATCACTCTGGAGAACTTTGAGGAGGTGAAGAAGTTGTGTACAGAGACGCGCTTCGAGAGAGGAGTGAGGAAAGCAGCTCTGCTAATGTACTGGAAGCTGAACCCGGAGAGGAAGAAGTCGGTGGCTGTTTCTGAGATGCTAGAGAACGTTGAACATGTCCATGCGGAGCCCGGTATGAGATGGGATTTGTTGCAATTTAACACTGACATCGCACAGTGTGGTGTTTATTCCCAAAAATGTATAGTAGAAGTAGTTTACTCAACATGCTGCCAATTATCTTAAAGAGGTAAAAAAAAAAAAGAAGTTGCTTAGCTGTTAAGGGGAATTCTTTTACCCTCTTGTGTTTACAGGCAAACCAGTCTCCCCCGGCCCTCTCAACAGCTCTGCCAAGAAACAGAGGAGAGTCCTGGAGACTATGGTCACCAGTGAGGGTATGTGTGGATTGAAGCATGGCCCCAAAAGTGTTACTAATGCAATTATCTATATACCATTTGTAATTCATTCCTCTTGCCTAAGGTGATTCAAGGGGAGTCAATACATTGTATTTATTTGTTCATGTTTTAAGAGATGGAGTCACAGCCCGCAGTAAGAAACAGTAACTTTCATATTTACATTTGCTTGCAAGTTAATGTGCAACACGTGTCTTCTTTGTAGCCAGCTCTCATGTGGGTCTGGACGACTTTGTTGAGATGACTAAGAAGTATGCTCAGGGTATTGCACCCTCACCGGTCATGGATGGCGCAGGAGGTGGCGATGACGACGACGACGACGTTGTAGTGAAGAATCCAGATGAACTGCCTTTACACATAAAGGTAGGACCTTCTCAGAGTTTGTAAGGATGCGACTGGTGTCTTCTGTCCATTTGCTCTCCTCTTTTCACCCCGGGTTTGTTTAAAGTCCCCCTCCACTCATTCCAGTGTTTCAGTTTAACCTTGCAGAATGATGTTTGACACTAAACGGCTGCCCTGTCCTGTGCTTCCCCAAGCTGCTGAAGTTCCCTCTGTACGCTTTGCTGGAGATCAAGGAGCACCTCATCGACTGGGCGTCCCGGGCCGGCATGCAGTGGCTCAGCGCCCTGATCCCCACGCACCACGTGAACGCACTCATCTTCTTCTTCATCATCTCCAACCTCACAATCGAGTTCTTCATCTTCCTCATCCCTCTGCTGGTTTTCTACCTCTCGTTCTTCTCCATGGTCATCTGCACACTGCGGGTCTTTCAGGTTAGTGACTACTTCTGTTAAAGATGTACTCTTTGTACAGAGCCTCAGCATTACCAGAGTGCAGATGTACCTATCTGAGGAGGTCCAAGTAAACAGAAACAAATAAGCATCTTTTTTTAACAGAATTCAAAAGCATGGGAAAATTTCCGGGCGCTGACAGACCTGCTGGCTCACTTTGAGCCGGGTATTGATTTGGAACAGGCTGAGACCAACTTCGGATGGACGCACTTAGAGCCTTATTTGTAAGTACATCTCTGGTTACACAAATCCCTGTGGAAACATTCATCCTTTGGCTTAGTGCCTCTATTAGTTTATTCTGTTTTGTTTGCAAATGTAAAGTTTAATTTTGTTCAAGTTTTACAAATTATCAGTTTCCCACTGTCACGTAGTTACAGGCATGGCTTGTTTAACCTGAACATCAAGAAAACAACTTGTAAGAACATGTACAGAACTTGAAAAGGTGTACACGTGAAGTACTATTCTCAAAATGAATAGTAAAATTAAAGAAAGTGAAATAAAAGAAAACAAATTGAAAAACAAACATTATGCAAAACTGACTGAAAATGTCTCTTTGTGTTCTCAGGTACTTCCTGCTCTCAGTGGTCTTTGTGGTCTTCTCCTTCCCTGTCGCTGATAAATCCTGGATCCCCTGCTCGGAGCTGGCGGCCGTCGCTTTCTTCTTCACCGTCACAGCCTTCCTCAGCCTTCATGCCTCTGCTCAGCTCTTTGCCCGCAAAGCCCTCCTCACGGAGGTCCTCTCCGGAGCATGCTCCCTCACTCGGCTCCTGCCGGACTCCTTCCGGTTCCTCAGGGTCTTTGGGATGACGTTCATCACTGTGCCTCTAGGGGACATTGTGGCGTTGAACCTGGGGATGCCGTGTCTGCTATATGGACACCTTTTCTATCTCCTCTTCCGTATGGCTCAACTGAGAGGTTTCAAGGGCACCTATCTGTGCCTGGTGCCCTACCTGGTTTGCTTCACCTGGTGTGAGCTCTGCCTGGTGCTCCTTAATAACGCCACTACAATAGGACTCATTCGCACCTGCGTTGGCTACCTCCTTTTCCTGTTTGCCCTTCCTATACTCTCAATTGGCCTGGCTGCAATGCTCATTGTCCAGTTACTGCAGTGGTTTCTCGCCCTGGAGCTGACCAAGATGTTGGTCACGCTGACCATTTGCTTCGTGCCAGTAGTGTTGAGGCTTTGGACCCGCTTCAGCCTCAACCCCATCGTGGTTTTTCAGTCTTTGTCACGGAGCAACATCGTCAAGCTCATCCTGGTGTGGCTCAGTGCGGTGGTGCTCTTCTGCTGGATGTATGTCTACAGGTCTGAAGGCATGAAGGTGTATAACTCCACCCTGACGTGGCCCGAGTACAGCAACCTCTGCGGCCCCCTGGCCTGGAAAGAGTCCAACATGGCCCAATCCCAGATTCTCTGCTCTCACCTCGAAGGACATCGCGTCACCTGGACCGGACGCTTCAAATATGTCCGCGTGACCGACATCGAGAACGGGCCGCATTCGGTCATCAACCTGCTGCCTGTGTTTGTGGGGAACTGGATGCGGTGCCTGTACGGTGAGCCGTATCCTTTGTGTGAGGAGGTGAAAAACGCCACGGGCGAGCCCCAGCCTCTGCCCGCCCCGGCCCCTCCTCCAGAAGATCCCCTCTGTAAACTCAAAAAACTGGCCAAGCATGAATGCCACATCAAACGCTTTGATCGATACAAATTCGAAGTCACCATGGGCATGCCGCTGGAGAGGAAGACCAAGAACGGGACAATTGTAGAGGACGAAGACGCCACTAAGGACATAGTTCTGCGGGCCAGTAACGAGTTCAAGTCTGTGCTTTTGCACTTAAACACAGGAAGCATGGTGGAGTTCAGCACCATCCTGGAGGGTCGCTTAGGCTCGAAATGGCCCGTGTTTGAGCTGAAAGCCATTCACTGCATTTCGTGCGCCGATACCCACGTGCCCCGCCGCAGGCAGTACAAGATTGAACACGACTGGAGGCGCACGGCTCAGTATGCCCTGCAGTTTGGTTTTGACTTCTTCTTCAACCCCTTCCTGACCGCCCAGCTAGAGGAACACTCAGAGACACAGAGTGAAACAGGGATACAGGAGGGGGGGTAGAGGCACAGAGATCTAGGAGATATAAGATGAATGCTAATGATAATACTATCTTCAGCTGGAGAACATAAATGATTACAGTACAAACTTGTGTCCTGAACAGATTGTATTGGCAATACTGTCGAGTATTGGATTGGATAGTCTTTATTGTCCCCGGGCAATTTGGCTTGCAAACGGTAGTCAACACAACCAGCACACATCATGCAATATATACATTGCGAGACATAAATACATATAACGTACAGTCGAAGTCATCATAATACTACAGTGGAATATAAAACCGTATTTACTGCTGTAAGAAGGTGGACAGAAACTCCTGCTGTAAATCTGAACTCTAGCGAGTGTGTGTGTTTGTAATCTTATAGCTTTGGAGCCAAAATGTGTGAGAATATATAATATAATTAAATGTACAAAGGAGAAACACAAATTAATAAGGTTTTTAGAATAAATAATTCACTGCCTAACACTAAAGTAAGACAAACACCATCTAAACAATCCCCAGCTGTGGTCAGTTGTGCATTTCATCCAATTTAAGATGCACTTGCTCTCGTCACAGCGAGTCTGTTATTTACTTAGTTATTTAGATAAAATTTTTTCCTTGAACAAACGTCTGCTGCCCCCGTTTGCAGTTTTAAGACTAAAAGTTTAGTTCGAATATTTGTGGCCAAAATTCTCAGTATTTACGTTTTACAGTTGTTGAACTGTACTCTTCATCGTGTTCGTGGCCTACACATTATAAAAGAAACGGTTTTTTTTTACACAAAGTTGTGATGCTGATGATAACTCATAAGAGTTTCTCCTTTGCTGTCAAGCTTTAATCATTTAACATTATACAATATATTTGCAGTATGTCATTTTAAAATGGTTGGTATTGGAACTTATTTTCAAGTGCCTTATAAGACATAGTCATAATTCAAAAATAATTTGTTAGAAAATAGACTAAATCATGTCTTTAATCCATAACCTTTAAAAAGCTCAGCTGCACCTGCTGTTGTATTTATTACAGAGCAGTTATCCAAGTTTATCTCTGCAGCCTCTGTTTTCGTGTGTGTTGCTTTTTCCTCCTCCAGCTGTTTGCCTCCATCTCTGCTGTGCAGAGATTTAATATACTGAATATTTGCAGTCCCTGAGTGATGATGCGTTTGAAGTTAGGATGTCACTACCGTTTTCTATACTGTGACCCATAAACATAGTGAAAACATTTGCTTGTTGCTGTTTTTATTTAACTTTTATTGCATTATATTCATTTTAAACACTGTAAGATGCTCACACTGTATTATGTTTCGATGCAATAGGCCTTTTTCACGGCAGACATTTTGACATGTCACAGTAGGAAAAGCACAGGTGTAAATAATTAAATTAACGATGGCTGAATTCCATTAAGTTGCTTCTGCCAATTGTTTCAGTATCAGACACTGGAATAAGGACAGAGCCATTGTTAATGTTATTATTAGCAACAACTATTCTTTTCCCACTATGATTATACAAGTCAAAACGCTTGCTGTGAGAGACCATTGCAAACTGAAGTGGAGCTGAAGTTGAGTGGACCCTTTTCACAGTTTTTGCACGGGTCAAACACATTTTTACTCTGCGTGCAAGTGGTTGTTGGAACTGAACCATTTTTAAAGCATCTATATCTATATATCTATAAACCAGTGTGACAATGTGAAAGGTGTCGCTTGCTGTGATGAAGCCACAGAGATTTATCTCCCGCCTGCTTTACTGAGCTTTAGTCACTTTCAGCTCATTGTTTAGCTGTCCGACCAACAACTTTACTCTAGTGGTTCACTCACAGCACTTTCATCGACTTGTTTTCGGCTGCAGCAGACAGACAACTTGTTGGCAACTTGCAGGCTGGTGAACATAGTGCAGCATTTAGCAGCTAAGGAGCCAGATATTTCTCTCAGCAGTTAATAAGACAATGAGTATTGGACAGGTGGCCAGAATACTGTCTCCAAAAGAATGATAATGTTGCTCCGTAACTGCTAATAAGTTTGCTGTATCATCTTAAAAGGAGATGTGGTTTTAGCTGCTTCCCAGTGCGCCGCCCCCTCCCAAAACAAATTAAATTATTGCGGCTTTAATGTGATTGGCCCCAGCTGTTTGTCCTGCTGTGACGAGTCAAAATGTCTGTTGTGAATGTGATGAGTTTTCAGGTATTAAGATTCATTTTCACAGCAATATGGCATGTAAAGTACAATATGGACAGACTTTAGTCAGTGAAGAATAGTAAAAAACAGATGCTCATCAAACACATTGGTGAAAACCAAAACCATGAAAAAGCCAATCTAGTTCACTGTCCATATAGCAGGAGAGCCATATTATGTCATTTGTGTGTATGAAGTGGAATTTTTATATGCACAACAGTAAGTCATGAGAATCAACCAAGAAAAGAGACACACAGTCATTTTAGTAAATTAGTCACATCTGACAGAATCATTTTGTTTCCACATGTAATAAGTGTGTAATGACACTAGGTGGTGCCTCAGACCACACAGCTTCACTGGTATCACAGACGGTAATGATGAGCCCTTATAGGCCCATATAAATTGAAGCTATTATGTGCACATTTCCATAATGGCACTGGCAGTTATTATGAGTCTACCATAATTACACTGCAATAAAAATCACAGATGTACGCTCATTGGATGCAATTTCGTTGAAATCTTTATTCCGAAAAAAACATATTAACATTATTTATAACTGTCCGTTTGACAATTTTGTCATTAACATACATTAACACAAAAATATGTGAATCAACATTAGTTTGGTCGGGACGTGGAGTAAAATTGACAGATGTTTAAAAAAAAAAAAAAAAGGATAAATAAAAGAATAAACTGTTCTCTAAAAATAAAAGCTTCTGCACATCAGAAAAGTAATCGGTGAGGAAGGCTAAGAAGATTAAAGTGCCATCTCTCTGCTGTAGCTTTGGAGGCAAACATCACACAGATGATCGAGTCCGCAGTCCATTTATGGATGTAAAAAAAATAATAAAACCTCAGACATGTCAAAAACAGAGATGATATATACAGACACCATTTAGGCCCTTTGAATTTTTTTCTTTTTTCTTTCAGTGAACAATATTAATGAAAACATTCCCCATTCTTCGTGGTTCTCAGTTTCAGTCGAGTACAAACTGATTCTTGGACGGCTTCATTCAAAATGTACATGTAAGTGTATGAACCGAACACTGGTAAACATGCTTCAGTGTCCGAAGACACAAATAAAGGTAGGAGAGCTCAGTCATCTATGTTTAATCGTGCTGCATGGGGCCTCGGGGCCCCCGAAGCCTTTGTACAGCTGGGTCTAAATGGTTAAGAAGGCAGCCAAGTCAATCAGTCAGTCAATTTATAAACACCTAGGCTAAATTGGTTTTACATGCAGCATATTTTTTGCTTGATTGTTGAAATGAATTAGTTTCTTTTTTTCTTTTTTCTTTGACTTGTATTTAACGGCAAAGTAGCACACGACGAGCTCCAGACCAGAAGCAGAATCCACAATCGGAGAAGTTGACGGGCCTGTTCCAGCAGAGAAAACATTAATGACTGAAACACAGTGTGTGGAGCAGATATGAGTGTGTGTCCTCATATTAGGCCGCAGTGTAATAACCTTTTAACTTTTGCTTTCTATCTGCAGGGCTGTAAATGTTTTTACCCCACTGAACACGGCCCAGTTGAGCTCAGAGGCGCCTGGGTGCACTTGGGTTAAGGGGAGGGTCCCGGGTTCATCCTTTCACATCACACATATCATTTGGAATTGTCATTGTCATCATTACCATCATTTAACAAGAAGTTACAAAAACAGAAGTGGGGTAGCTGATCTAAAATCAAACAAACATAAATGCCCCAATTTTTCATCAGTGCCACTGGTAGACAACCAGGAAGGGTTTTTGTTACACAAAACAGTGGGCAAGGGATAAGAATAGGCTTCATTCGAGCACACAAATACAGAAAAGAAAGGAAGAGTAGGAGGACGAAGCAAAAGAGCCTGAAGAACCTAAAAAAAAAATCTAAAGAAATAGACAAACATGTAAACGTCTCTCCGATCTGGGGAGAAGGGGGGCTGAACTGTAGCAATCAACACACCATCAAGCACAATCCAGAGGTTAACAATCAGGAAATCCACAATATGGACACTTTTGCAATCCATAATCCATTTTTGTAATCCAGCCTTATCCCTCTCTTGCCCTTTCTAGGTCCTTTCAGTTCTGGGAGGCTGGGAAGGAGGTGAGGGAGTGTGTCAAAGAGTAGATCTATGTGTGTGTATCCTTTAGTGTGTGTGTGTCTGTGTGTGTGTGTGTGTGGATTTGTTAGGCATATTCCTGTGCATGTACGTTGGTAAATGTGTACATTCTAGTTGTGTGTTCAGGTGTAAACTCATTTGTATCCACCGCTGACATCCGTTCATTAGTGCATCTCAGAGTTGAGTTTGTCCTGGAAGATGTACAGGTTGTTGGTGGCAGCGATGGCGATGATGTTCTCGTTCGGGTGCCACGCTGTATGGAGGATCTTCTTGGTGAAGTCAAGGCTGTCCACGCTGATGTCGTCCTTTCGCCGCTTTCCCCCGGCGGCACAGACTCGCCGCGGCTTCAGGACAGCTCGGGGTTTGCTGCTCTCTCTTGACGCCTCCAGGGTCACGTCGCGTTTGGTGTTCCGGTCGAACATGCGGAAGAAGTTGTTGTAGGCTCCGGTCATGATCACGCTGACAGCAGGAAGAGGAGAGAAAGGATCAGTTACAACAGTCTGGAGACTTCCATTGTCTTTTCTCTCCTAGTAATAAACTGGTGAGGACCTTTAGTGACTACATTTATTTCCCAAACTTTCCCAGAAACCTTAACTGCATGTCTAAACGTAAAGAGTCACATCCTCCAAATAAAGACTACTTAGCTATTACAAATAATAATTCCAGTTTTATTTGGCTATGTTTTAAGATGTTCATGATTCACTTGTGGTGCTCACAGCAATGATGGAAGAATAATTCACATCCTTTACTTAAGTAAAAGTAGCAATTCAGCACTATGAACATTACAACTTAAAGGGCTGTACTCAAAATTCCACTTAAGTAAAAGTATAAAGTTTCAGCAAAATGTGCTCAAACTACAAGCTACAAACTACAAGTACATCCCCCAACTACTTTATGTACTTTTAAGTAATTTAAAACGCTGGATAATCCAGAAAAAAATGTTCCAGTTCCAAAACTGTTTTTACTGGAACTACTTTTTAGGAAAACTGTTCAAAGTAATGTCCGTGGATGATCCAGAACATCCAGGACTCTGAATCTTCATATTCATCAGTCTTCTGAATTTTCAAATGTAATATGGGATATCTGCAAATCTCAGTCCATTAAACAGTAACTTTGTGCATTGTAAGCTGCTGTACCTTTATAGGTAAGTAAAATATTCTAACTTGGGTGACGTGACCTTTAAACTGTAAACCTATTTATTATAAACCATGCCACAAAATACGCAAGACCACCTGTTTTACGTGTTCTCATCTTTTGACATTTAGCTATAAAAAGTATCAAGTTATCAAGTATAGAAACACAAAAAACACACAGACAAACACACAGAAGCTTCAGGTACCTGTCCGAGCCGTTCCAGGCACACTCGAACTTGTCGAAGATACAGTCGTTTTCATAAAGGGAACACAACTTGCTGCGGAGGTAATCGTGAACCTGGAGTAATGAAAACACACACACAGACAGAAATATTATGATTAAAAATTCCTCCATCCAGCACAGTCCACAGCTGCTTCACTCGCAGGAATCGACCCTCTATATAAACTATGAATAGAATAGAGTGAGTAGAAGACACACACACACACGCTCGCGCGTGCAAAGCTCGGCGCAGACAAAACACATTAAATGTGGGCAAGCTGTAACACAAACCTCCCTGAAGGCAACTCTAATAAGAAACAACACCAGCCCTCGGCAATACGAGGGCCAGAGGTACATTTTAATCTAAACTCCTTTTCCATATCAGTAAATCCATTAATATTCAAACCCACCAAGGGCATGGTAATAGAGACACACGTAAACACACACACACACACACACACTGACTAATAACTATTTTCTCTTGTGCTTTCGTTGGACCTGCCCGTGTCAGCACTGTGTCTGCTTGGTGATGCAAAGGGTTGAAACCTACACCTTCCTCCTGCCGCCGTGCTCTGCATTAAGCCCCCCATTTTCACATTCTGCATAAAGTCAGCAGTCAACAGTCACCTCGTAATCAATAAGTGGTCAAGCTGAGGTCGGCTCATGGTTGTACATCAAACCCGGAGACATTTTGGTTTTCCCCTACGGGTCTTTCTGCTCGAGGTGAAATGATACAGCATCAGCTGAAGTTGAATGTTAACTATAGAAGTCTTATTTTTATTTTTAGTCCGCATGATCTCTGATTAAGAGCACAGTGCCTCACCCCTCATGGATTTGTGTATAATTTTCATGTTCCAGGAGGAATACAAGTGTAAATTTACCAAAATAAGAGCAGTTTTGCTCTATAATCTATTTTCTTCTCTGCGTTTTAATTAATTTATCCATTCAACCTCGGCCGTCCCTCTTTTTAGTCCTCATTTACAAACTCTCCCCTCATCCTTCTCTGCTCCTCTCATCACACCATCCTCACACTCCCCCCCCCCTGTCCTCCGTCTCCATGCTGCATTGCAGATCTAGGTGTCGGGCACTGTGTAAGGTATCCCCTCCTTCCAGTTTCACTTTATGAGTGGATGCTCAGTGGCCTATAAATAGCTCCAGTGCGTCTTAGCCTCCTACTCCTAGCTGCCTCATGGGCCCTCACACGTCAGGCAGACACACACACACACACACACACACACACACACGTTCACCCACACGCCCGAGGCAGGAATACTAAACACACACTGAAAAATGGAGTTGATAAATACTGCCGGTGTGGCCTATTGTAAACACTTTGAAGTGACACAAGAGACAAAATGTAGATATGTGAAAGATAGCATGCAAAAAAAGAAATCAGCTTAGGACTTGTTTTGTATGTGTGATACAACAGCATTTCAAGCCCACTTAATCTCTATCCCACATACACGGCATAATTGTAATTTACTGTTTGTATTTGTCTTGTGCAAAGATGCATCTACAGATTAAAGTTAAAAGTTAGAAACTTAAGGCCACAGCGAGTTTCTGGTCATTCTGCACTGATGTGAAGAAGCGCATTCTATGGCGTGTAATCAATCCAATTATCCATAAAAGGTTTGGGAAAAACTATGATTCTGACAGACAACCGCCTTCCCATGATCCATTTCTGTCTCCCTCTTTCTGTTGGTCACAAACGCCACAAACACTTGCATCAAGGAAGTGAACATTTAATACACACAGTTTCAAGAATCTGAGCAGCAACACTAGATCGGACTGTGCTGGAAGAGTAAACCCCTAAATAACATCTGATCTATGTTGTATGGAGTTCAGTGAAGCCTTAGAGTGTTTTATTAAGGTGTTTGGTCACCACGAGCCACAAGAGCAGCTCCAGAGCCGTGAAGCCCTGTGAAGCCTCAATTTGTGTTTTGACTTGCTAAAGTCAAATATACCAAAAACCGGGACACATAAGCAGGACTTTGTGGGATTGCCACCAAAGCTTTTATGGGAGACAATACTGAACTCAATAGAAGACGATCTACGGATCTGTATTCCAAAGTGCCCAAGTGGTTAAGCTTACTAATGTTCTCTACTGTACCTGGATTGAATCAAATACGGGAGTTATGTTCAGGTCTTGTGTCAGTGATCAGTGTGGTCCTTAGAGAATAGAAGAGTCCAAATGTGCCATCATTTGAAAACTGCTTAGATTCATTCATTAGAATAACATCATTTGAGATAATGTTATTAAGAAAAATGAGAATTATAAAGGAATATGGAATCATGTTACATATGATGGGAACTAATTTAATTTCTGTATAGTTAAATCAATTATGTTGTGTTGTCCTTTGGATTGGATTGTATTAAATAAATATCAGATGTGGACATAAGAACTGTAATCCAGGTATAAAAACTGAAAAACACAATGTCATAATGTAAAATATGTTATTGCTTATTTCTCAGCAACAGGGTGTGTGTGTGTGTGTGTGTGTGTGTGTGTGTGTGTGTGTATATGTTTGTATCACTGGTTTGTTTGTGTTCACGTGGGTGTAATTTTATGTGTAATGTGTAATTGTGATTTGTGATCTTGGTTTATGTATTTAAATCAAATTACGCAGCAGCATGTGGTGGTGGCATCAGCAGAGTAATAATGAGAACTGTTGGGTTATAAAGGCTATTTGCTATGATTGGATGTTAACCTTCAGCAGATGAAGGCAGAATAAAAACAACCTATTAACCACAACCAGGCAACCACAACTTCAAAAGTAGTTATTATTAATACCAGTATACAGTGAAAGGAATTTACAGCTTATACTGGGTTAAAGTTGTACAAAACTGAGGATCATTCGACATCATTATGTCTCATCATTATGGCAATGATTTCTGCCCTGAGATGAGTGTATACAGATGGAAATATGGCAATGCTTCCTAGAGTAAATACGCTCCTTGCCAGAAGGAATCTCATCATAGTAGCTGAGGGAAAACATTCATTCTCTTGTATTTCTTGTATTTGAACACTCCCTCGTTCTTTTCAAAGGTGGTCAGTCACACACCTGGTACGTCTCCAGGGGCTTGCTCTCCATGTTGAGGTCCCAGACTTTGGCAGTCAGGTAGTCTCTGGTGAGCAGGTAGCGGCCGCTGTGGCTGAACTTGACGTCCGACACCGAGGAGATGATCTCAGAGAAGAAGGAGCGGGCGCTGGGGTCCTCGGGCTCCTCGAACACTGGGGAGGGTGAGGGGGAATAAGAGAGAGAGGGAGAGGAGGGTGAGTGTTGTTAAGCCAGACACCAGGCAGAAACACAGTTGCGCATGTGTGTCACATGATGATGGTATGTGTGTATTTATCTGACTGTAGTCTTTGAGGCAGGCAGACCATACAGATGAATTCTGTGTGAATTCCTCTGTGTATAAACCTCAACACAAAAACAAGAAACAGGCATTTCTCAATGAATATCACACACAAAAATGAAACCCCTTGCCGTTTGTCGAGGTCCTGCGCGGATACAATTTGCAGTGTTCACTGCACTAGTAACTCATACTGGTCAGAGCTGTAAAACACATGGGAAACTGTACGTTTCAACTTGGAAGTAAACAGGCAAAAAAGAAAAAAGATAAATCCGAAGCAGAACAGAAAATGTGCAGTGAATTGTTTTCCCTTAAGGACAGCAGATTTATGGGTAAACTAATTCTGTTCCATATTAAGGAAATAATGGACCTGCAGTGAAAACAAAGACACATTGTGCTCCTAAACTGTAAGGAAATCAAACTCCTTCCATTTTTGATTTTAGAAAATATACTTTCCAATAAACGAACATACCTGAGGTTTGGCAGGTTTCAGTTAATTATCTACAAATCCAAGACACCAAGGACGACAGTCACCGCTCTTAACTACATAACCATGCGATAAATGAGAAGTCAGGGGATCCCCAAAGTGATTACAATTCGTCCTGTGGTGGGCATGAATGTGTACAGCAAACTTCACAGAAGCCGCAGTATTTCACTTAACACCACAAATGTGAACCTTTTGGTGGCACAAGAGAAAAAATTAAGAGATCGCCAATTATTAGCATTTATCATCTGTGAACTATGAAGGTCTGTACTCATGGCAATCCATTGATTAGTTGTTGATATATTTCAGTCTAGGAGAAAGTGGTGAACCGACTATCCTGGATTTTAGTTTGCTAGCATAGCTGAAAACATACTGGCAATAACTTAAACCAGAGACTGTATATTTTGAAACTTCAGGCTGCCTCAAAGGACATTAATCGAAAAGCTTAGAGTATGCTTTGAAAAATGTTCAGCAGCAAAATTAAATTTCTCTGATTTGTAGTTCATAGGCTAAACCATGCAACACTACCACATTTTGACCTTTAAAGGAGCCGTCTCCCAGCAGGTTTACTCACATTTAGAGTGTTTGTCGCAGAGGGCTGCTTCTCTCATGTCACAGAGGCGCAGGGTGCCTTTGCTGCTGCTATAGACAAACAAGTTACAGTGGTGGGGGTGAAACTCAGCCGCTGTGATCACCTCTGTCAGATCCTCCATGTTGGCTGGCTTGATGTCCACAATGTCTGAGAGAGAGAGCGTCGCTCAGGAAAACAACAAAGGGGAGTCAACTTCCCAAGGCCTGCAGTTTGTTGGGGCCTGAACTGTTTTTACCTGCTGAAGTCTTCCATACTGTACGTACTTATTTATTCATTCATTCACCCTTTTATCAATTTTATTCACCAACTGACTCAATGAGAAACGACTTCAATTGAGTTTGGAAACCCACGCAGGTCCATAATCCACTTACAAAATAAAAACACAAGTGTATGTAAATGTATGCATAACCAACACAACGTAAATCATCTACAGAAGAAATAAAGCAAACCAATATAAATATATCTTGGGGGGATTGTTGGGAGAAAAGTAATTCCATATTTAGGTAAATTGTAATATTATAAATCCTGTCTGGGTCAGGGGTGTGACTGCACTGTGTCCTATTGAGCTGGATTAGAACTCAGAAAGGGGCTGAAATATTTATGCAGCCTTTGAATTATTCATTAAGCTACATTTTCACTCCTCAAGAATAATATTCCCCTCCCCCAACGCTGTGTCTTTGTGCATTACTTTGTACAACAAAGTGGGATTTGCAATGTGGGAGTTTGTTGTGTGTGTGGGCAGAGATTGAGGTATTAATCATGTGTAAGAATCTATGTGTTAACGTAGCATGAATTATTGGTGTCCTTGTGCTTTAATAAATCAGTGCATGTATACGTGTGTTCACGCCCGTGCGTGTATGTTTGTCTTCCCTTCTCCTCACCCTACAGCCCACAAAGGATACTGAAGCTGCGGTCGGTGATGTCCAGATGCCAGAGGTTGATCCTCAGGTCATCAGCGGACATGTAGGTCTCATAGTCGGAGTTGACAGAGATGGAGTTGACGTGGTAGGTGTGGGCGTTGGCAAACACTCGCCGCGGGCTCACCTCCACCATCAGGTCCATCGGCCTCAACACGGGCACCTGGCAATGACACAAAGAGAGAGCAGTTTATCGCCAGGTTGTACTTGATTAGGAGAGAAAAAATGGTCAACAAAGAGACAAGTATATTCAATTTAAATAATTTTATTGTATCACGAATTCATATTAAATGCATTACTTCCTTTGACATCAATAATATATTATTGCTAGAACCCTAACTTGCTCACTTGATGGAAGGATCAAGAGTCAATTCAGTGCGTGACTTAAAACTCATTTGGCTGCATTTTTCATAACCTGACATTAGCATTAACACACAATATCTTTGTTGATGCAGGATCTACATTTTTATACACAGCTTAAACGTGTGTCCTTATTTGCATACAGCACAGAGGGAGCGCCATCGCCATACACATATATGTCTACCAAGAAGGACATGCTATACATGCGTACGCACACGCACACACACACACAGGCATACTGTGTGTGCGCTGATGCTTTGACTCATTTAGATCCAGATGTTGTGTTGCTGTTCTGCACAGCTGGACATAAAGGTTTTCTCGGCCCCCACACACTCACACATACACACATGTACCATTGTGCCAGTGACCCATTTTTGCACATGCAAACACATCTGTACCCACTGACCTAGTTAAGCTGCACAATGGACTGCATTTATGAATGTTTTAGTGCGAGAGAGAGAGAGAGAAATGGAAAGATAGTTACCTGTAGGGAGGTGACGGTGGACATGTCCTTGATGCGACCCTCCTCATCCTTCAGGTTGTATCCCTCCGGCCGTTTGTCTCTTTCACTCACCTTCCACAACTTAATGGTCTTATCTGGGAAATCAGACCGGGCCAATTAAGCAATCTGAATATATATATATCTAAGCTGAAAGTGTAACAAATTAATTAAGTCAATGGTTGATATGCTCTGAGGTCAGGAAGCTGTCTGGAGATGCCAGATTAGATGTAATTACACATATCAGAATAGGATAAATGTAGAATTTCATCTCAAACTGGTAAAGCTAAAAGCCTAATATCTTGAAAAAAGAGCTATTTTAGGATTTAAGAAATGACTTAATAGACAAGATAATCCACCCAACTCCAAACTGTCAGCTCTGACAGACAGCTCGGAGGTTTTGTTTTATCAACACTGACAGACACGGAAAGTCTTATTGAAAAAATGACAGTAAGCAGTCCAACAGCAGCATTACCTAACTGCTGAGGCAGGTCTTACATTTTTCATACCCTCAATCATAAATAATATAGTACTTAAATAAATCAATAACAGGGTGCTCAGGGAAAGTCTATGGATCTTCCAATATAGCCATAAACTCAGAATGTAAACTGACGATGGAACCTCTTACCCAAGGCAGACAAACTCCTAATGCACTACAGAAAAGTGATACAAGAGCAGCACCTCTGCTCTCTGACACACTTGTTAAAGGTAAAACAATGATAACTCAGACATGAGAGCTCAAATAATGCCTTTTAAAAACATAATCATTCACATTACTTCCACATCTTGCTTCTGGCTCCTCTAAGGCGGATGTGTGTGTGTGTGAGGTCTCTCACCATTGGTCGAGAGGAGGAAGTGTGCGGCGTTCTGCTGAGGCAGCCATCGGATCTTATTGATCTTCTCCTCGATCTCCAGACTCTTAAGGTAGTCGAACTCGGGCTCATGGCTCTGGAAGGTGCTGTAGACATTGTACTCTCCCTGGGAGAATGGCTCAGTCTTGCTCTGCCAAAGGAAAAGGAGGTGAACATGTGGGGAGACAAATGTGCACTTGCTCACATGTACAGTCACAGTGCAGTGTAACACCCGGGGCCTCAGCCAGTCTCTGTCTCCTTGATCATACAGGAGGCAGAGAGCTATAACTCTCTGCCACAGCAGGAGCATCAACTATTTATCAATTCATCTAGACTGTAGCTGGAGGGGAACAGTGTGTGTTCATCACAGCTCTTGGAGCTGGAATAAAAAAGAGTATATTTGTGTGCATGAGTGCAAGTGCTGGTGTGTGTGTGTGTGTGTGTGTGTGTGTCTACCTCGGGTTCCCTCTGAAAGATGACCACACGGCCCCCTTTGTCCCCTGTGGCCAGGAGCTCTCCTGTGTGGTTGAACTCAACAGTGGAGATGATATCAGCTGGAGACATAGACATAGACATAGAGACGAAGATGGAGGAAGAGAGAGAGAGAGAGATGTAGCATGAGAGGAAGGAACGGTAGGGATAGAGAGAGAAAGAGTAGCCATTACCTAAGTGACCACACATCATCATTTATCTATGTAATCTGTTTATCTGACTCTAAATTATTATACAGTCAATCCGTTAACATGTAAGTGGATTAAATATGAAAATGAATATGTAGAATAAAACAACATTTGATCCCTACCATAAATATTGTGCTGTTGTGAGAAAATGTAAGATTATACAGTACATATTAGCCCATCAAAACATACAAAAGAAAACAGACACACAGCTGTTTCACATTAGGTGTTCCAGTATGACATATACACAATGACGCACGCTATGACACTCCTGAGCATAGGTTTACAGTGTCACTTGAGTTCATCGAGTGTGTGCGTGAATAATTATGTACTTCATAATCTCTGTAGTGTCTTAAAGGGTAAACACACCTCAGTTTGCATTAGTGATAAAATATCATCCAGATACAATTTTCCAGGAAATTCATTTGCATATTTGCGACGATGTGCCCATCACTAGCACCGTGGGACAAAACACCAACACGGCCTGACTCAGTGACAACACTGTAATATGAGAAGTACGCATGTTATTAACCACTTTTTACTGCCTCAATGCTTTCTGGTGACCTTCCTGCATCACACAAAACGCAGAGTGTGAAATAGAAAGCACTTGGTTGTGCCGTCTAATGAGGGACATGCCAGTGTGAGATCTGAAGCTTGAATCTGGTTTAATGTGGTGTGTAATCTCCTCCCTGTCCTGCGTTCTAAGTATCCTCCTTACACTTGCCCATTGTACTGCAGATTTAAGTTTTATTTCTAAATATCTATTTTCAAACAGAGCTGAAAAAAATCTCAGCAGTTAAACCTCTATCAAAGAAATTATAAACTGAGGTTCAATGAAAGAGAGATGGTATGAGAGGCAGGAAGTCATAAAAAGTCGTCTCTGGTCATCTAAACTCAAAGTTGAAACTATCCACACTAGTTTAAGGTCATTTGCTAGTCTGCTGACAAAAAATAAATAAAACATGCCATGGTCATGAATGGATAATGTAATTAAAAAATCCATCCACCTGTTCCATCATCTTCTTACGTTCAGGCTTCTCAATCACCCTAAACCTCATTTATTTGAACAAAACAAACAAGAAGTCCAGTCAGTTTACTAACAGAAGTGAACTGACTGTTCAGCTCAGCTGTGAAGTTTCAAAGCTGTCTTTGGACTGTTTCCACACTTGTAAACACAAAGGCCGTGTTTTTGACCGACAGTTGCTGGTGATACTGATCACCATGGCGATGACAGTGACAATTTTCGAAATGGTCATAAATCAACCGCGGTCACAACAGACGCTCTCAAGCTTTCTTTATCAAATTGTATCCGTGTATGGTTGTCATCACGTGACACGCACCAACACACTGCATCATGATTCAGGCAAAACTGGACCAGTTTTTCAGTTCAGCAGTTAAGTTGCTAGTGTGTGGGACAGTAAGTCAGATGGTGAATTTGCATAATTCTTTCAAACTGACTGAATTACGTCACTTCTAAACATTAAAGTTATTTTAAAGCAACACTAAAATAACTTCATGAGTCACCAAGAGGTTAGGCATCCAGTTACTGCCCCTGGACAAAAAACAGTTCCAACATGTAACCTCTTATAAAACCACATTTTATCATTTTTACACTTTTGTACGAAATTAACAAATGAGATACAACGCATTAATTAGCTAGCTGTTTCCCCCGTTTCCTGTCTTCTCAGCTATCTGTTTACTGGCTGTAGCTACATATTAAGCTTACAGACAGCAGAGTGGCATTTATCTTCTCATCTAACTCTCTCAATAAGTGTATTTCCCAAAATGTCAAACTATTCCTATGAAGAATCTGTCTTTCCATCACTGCTGAAATCTGCTAGGTTCTTTGGCGCCGCACATCAAGTTTTAACAAGATTGGGTCAGCACAACATCCAATTCCGCTTCAGATGCGGCGACATCTTCTAAAAAATATATAACTTTCTCTTAACACCTGATATGTCTTGTAGTTGCTACAATGAAAGTATCTAAAAACATCCGGGCTAAAATTGCTTGCATGTAAATTTACTGTGTTGCTAATGTAACATGAAGAAGATAACCTGCTCAACCCCAACCAATCAGGCTTCAAGTCCGGTCACTCCACAGAAACTGCCCTCCTGTCGGTCACTGATGCCCTACAGTCTGCCAGAGCTGTGGGGAAATCATCTGTTGTCATCCTGCTAGACCTGTCTGCAGCATTTGACAGTCACCACCAGATCCTGCTCACACTTCTCCGGGACCTGGGCATCGCTGGCACTGCACTCCAGTGGATCTCCTCCTACCTCGAGGGTAGATCCTACCAGGTCTCCTGGAGTGGCCACGTGTCTGATCCTCGGTCCCTATTGACAGGTGTACCACAGGGCTCAGTCCTTGGACCTCTCCTCTTCTCCCTGTCCACCACCACACTTGGATCAATCATCAGCTCGCACGGTTTCTCCTACCACTGCTACGCTGATGACACACAACTCCACCTCTCGTTCCCAGTGGTGGAATCAGCTCCCCACATTCGTTAGA
>JAVQJD010063468.1:0-43411 GCA_036023655.1 Nannoperca australis | reverse complement strand
TTTGAAGTTATGGAGGAGTTGCTCACAGTGATTCCAATGCATGGCCAGACCACTGCTCGGGAGATAATTTATCAGTTGTGTGATGCCATTGTGGATGCCGGTGTCGTGCCAAGTTAAGTCCCCCTGCCAGATTCTGTATCCCCTGTCCACGGTACAGCACGTTCATTCAACAAGAGTTGAGCTACGACACTTGCTCAAAAATGGAGCTGACTTACATTACTTTGTCATCATATGTTACTTTTTGAGAAGCTAGATCCAGTCCCATTATAATTAACTATATAATTATAACATGTATCCAAGACAAACCCCCTGTCACAGAAAGTCTCCCGCCGCTATAATGCCCAGATGATGTCCTACCATCAAGTGTTTTGTACTGTATATATGTCACATCACTACAAATAACCATGGTGATTTTAGAGAGGTTTCCTCTTTCCTAGCCAAAGTTATAGGGGGGATACTTTCTGTGGCAGCCTGGCTGCCAGAAAAAGTATCCCCCCTCTATAATACACAGATGGATACAGGGGATACATAATCTTAACTTGGCACAACACCTGTCCCAGGATTTGGTGTTGAGCATGCTGGCTCACTGGAGAGGCTTCCCGTGATCCTTGATGCAACAGAGCTGCCGTGATTTTGACCTGTTCCATGATGATAAATCAAAATATCAGCGGTGAAAAAAACCTATTGCACAATGTCCTGATGTAAAATTAATGTTCTCCATTCAGTACGACCAGATTAACAACGTTAATATTACTATTATTAGAGGAAACGGGAAGGGGGTGTTCAATTTGCGCAAGTTTGACTGCCACGTGAACACACATGAACCTCTCAATCTTGTCTTTTTACATTCTGTCAGGGGAAATTGTTTGACACAACCGTGTCTGACGAGGCTACATGGACACTAGGTAGGTTGCACACGTCTAAGTAACACACTCAGGCTTTAATGTACAAAAGCAGCCCTGTTTACCTCTCTTCCTTGCTTAGAGGACAAGTGTCTCATCCAGATCATTCTGATGAAGACCAACAGAGAGGCAGGGAACTGCTGGTCCTCCCTGCTGGAGGGCGAGTACTGTGCGAACGCCTGGGTCCAAGACCAGATGCAGAGAAAGCTCACATTGGAGAGGTTCCAGCGGGAGGTTAGTTTGATTAAGCACTGCCTGAGGGGTCATGGTGCATGTTGCCAAGACATTATTACAATTTCTTATGTCTACATCTGGCCGAGGCTGGTTTCTATTTGGTAATAATGTAATCATAAATGTTAGTAAGCAATTAATACATGTAGTTGTGTTAATAAGATGCTAATAGATTTTTATTAAGATCATCTTCAGCCCTTTTCTGGAAATAAGTGGTCAAAGCAGTCAAATAAAAAAATGGCAATGCAAAAATGTTTCTTATACTAGCTTTTAACTGTTAAGCATAAGTAAATAATTTATTAGCAATCAATAAAGCCATTATTTACAGCTTATAAGCCCCTAATAACGTGCCTTTTTAACTAGATCACTTTGCTGCAAAAAAAACTAGTGTGGTTTGGGAATGTTGTCAGATGAGCATTGTCCATTTACAGTTCTTTTCAAACTTCTTAAGGAGACTGAGATAAATCAGATGAATTTATCCTCAAAGCCATAACAATGACATTAATTGAACAGTGTGACTTTGTAAAGTGGCAACACGGTTCCTGCTCATGATTTAATTGCACGTCCTCTTTGCCAGAATCCTGGATTCGACTTCAGCGGCGCAGAGATCTCCGGGAACTTTGCTGGTGGTGGTCCGGACTTTTCCAGTTTACAGAAGTGACCCATGTCGTGCCATCAACCTGTAACATGTCGGGAGATGTCACCTTTACCTGATGACTACCGAAGACACCTATGACATGCAGACAAACAGCCGATTCATCAGATCTCCTGTGATGAGTCCAAAAGATTTGCCTTCAGGACCAAAACATTGGGCCGTTTACAAGACTGAAACCCTTTCATCTCGTTTTTTAAAGGGACCGGGTTTGTTCATCATACAGGCAGAACAATTGATGGAAACTGTTCTGTCTGGTTGGAAGAAGCCTGTGAGATGTGTTGTCTTTTAATAATCATGAGGGTTGCACTCAGCAATAGCTTTTCAATAAAGTTTTATTGAAAGGTACAAGCACATAGGTTAACCAGATGGTGTATTCAATCAGCCAGTTTGAGAACACATTTTCATTCGTCACTAAAAGAAACTTAAACTACACAGGGAATCAGGCAAAGAAAAATGCAATACAAATTCCAATCCACATTTCCACTTTTTTTGTTTTAGTGTTCTCTGCATAATTGACAAGTGAAATCAATTAATAGACGTGGTGCTTTACTCTGTGTACACAAATCAAGAATCTGAAAACAACTCATCTGTAACTGCTGATGACATTTCAGCTCAAACAGTATGGTAAACCATACATGTCGATATCCGCCACTAGCCTCACTTCACCGGAGAAAACCGGAGCTCCTTCGCCATATCAAAGTAAAAAACAAAAAAATCGTCACCTTGGGTAGGAGTGTGCATTCAGGACAGTTTAGCAACCTAGGGTGAGAGTTAAGGATTTTGGGCCCGATTTCTTGGTTCCATTTTTGCTTTTCACAAAATCCTTCTCCCTCCTCTTCCACATGGTGGACTGAGGACCTAGGTGGTTCTATACTTATTAGCTTAAAACCAGCAACCCGTTAAAGGAAATACCAAACACCTTGACACGGATTTGAATGAGAACATAATGTACACTTTGTGCAAGCAACTCAACCGAGAAAGTAAGACTTTCAGGATTGTAGTAGATAACCCTTTCTGATGAAGCATTCCTCTGTCATTGGGGCAGATCAAATACAGTGTGCTTGATTAATGCATGACAAATAACTAACTGGGGGGGGGGGGGGGTAAACCGTAATGTTTTTAGATTTTCCTTAAAGATATCCATCATCGCAGATGAAGATCTGTAAGGAAAATAACAAGCTGTACGTGGGTGACCAATACTGCAAGAAAGTCACGTCCAATTAGAAAAGATAATTTGGAGACTGTTGTCATATTTTCTCTGCATGTAAGGTCGCCCATTTGTACCCCCAGGTGGTTTAATACGCCGACTCTGGTATAGTGGGAAGATGAGTGATCTTGTAGTAGCTGTGCTTCAGCTGACGTGCAGTTCTTCCCGAAATAGTCCAGCGAAGCCTGTGGCTGTTGGGCCTGGAGCACTTGGTGGTGGCGTATTCAGCCAGGCATTTTCCAACCAACTCCCGCACACAAGCCAAGTCCCCGTCTCTGATCTGCACAGAAGAAACAACGTTAGTTAATTGTTGGCTACACGCTGAGAGTCTGTTCCAAAGCTCAATGGTTACCAATTTCCATGTAACATGAAGCAATCATTGGGTTGTAACCAAACAAAGCTACACCCAAACTCCACAAAGCTAAAACAAAATATTACTTTTGAGTTGTTCAGCACAGAACACAAATTTAAGATTAGGGGGGAAAATTCTTGCTTACATTCAGCTGCTGCTGCAGACTTTTCAGGGCCTCTCGTATTTTGTCACTGTGCTCGGGGTCATGTTCTTCCTGGGCTTCAAAACACAGGAGAGCCATGGCAAGCAGAGATGGCTGCAGAGAAACGGGGTTTGGAAACTTGATTACAAAAACTGCAAAGAGTAAATATGTGTCCAAGAAAACTGGTAAACAAAAGACAACATTTTTTAAATGAATATGCTCAACCCAGCCTGCCGCTACAAGTAATTACTATGCAGCATAAAAGGCTAGCAGAGAAGAACTGCTGGATGCCACTTTGACATTAGGAATTTGACCCATACAATGTCATGCCAACTGGGAATAGGCCATCTTGTAAAATGTTCAGCCTACCTTTATTTTGGAGAAGACAAACGAGCAGTGACAGGCTTTCAGCTGAGCCTCCAGTCTCTCAAGGCTCAGTATCTTCTTGCTGTAAAAAGAAAAATGCTTTTAATGTCAAAAACTTCCACAGATCAGCCATAACATTCTGACCACTGGCAGAGTGAAGTGAAGAACACTGATTATTTCGTTACAGTGGCACCTGGCACACTGAATGTTTTGAACAGATTTTTGTATTTGTTTTTGTTTTTTGTTAACATGTCACGCATCTAAAAATCTACATGATTTCAAATAGGACTGTGCCTGTTGGCCGCAAAAAAAAAATATTTTTGGCTTGTATTCTCTTCAAAGCCAAATTTGAGAAGACACATTTCAGTAGAGTAAATATAATCTTGTTGAGTCATGGTTCAGCCCTGCAGGTTCATGTGACCGTCTGTCCTTACCTCTCAGCGTCGAGCTGCTCCTCGATGTGGCTGTGGAAAAGGCGGAGAAAGCGGAGGGCTGTGGGCGCCTTCACCTTCCAGTAGAGCTTCTCCATTATGATCTTCTCCATCCTCATCATGTCAGACACTGTGAAGCGATTCTGACTGATGCGGATCAGGTCGTTGGCCAGAGGCACGTTCTTCTCCTCTTCTGCGGACTTCACGGCAATGTAGAAGCAGCACAGGCCCACGCACGACAGGTGCTTTGGTTGAATCTGTGGTGGTCAGGGAAAGGAAATTAGATTAGAAAACAACCTTTATTATTTTTAGCCAACTAGATTAACTCTTCTGGTATGAGTGCATTTACAAACCTTCATTACGGAGAGGAATCGGTCTAGCAGGCTGATGGCCAGTGAAAAGGTCTCGGAGCTGAAGCCAAAGAACCTGGTCAGAGAGAGCAGGTCCTTCACCTCCAGCTCCCTCCGCCTGGTGGTCATCCTGAGGCCATTGTCCTGGGAGCCCTCGATAAGCCGCAAGCCACTCAGCTTTGGTTGGTATCGGCCCTCCAGATCCGTCAGGGCCTTCAGCTGAACTGTAAAGGGCTGTGCTCCAGGTCCTGTTACTGTGTCAATCATCTGTTCATATAGGGAAATAGAGCTGAATCATACGGACTAAATCAAACTAAAAACGCATTACTTTTACTCCACAGTTCACGTGTAAAAAGATGTAATACTTTGACACCACAGGTATCGCAATATCTACATATATTAGAGCTGACCTGTACATCTATAGGTGTGTCTGATAAACATGTCTACAGATGCTTTAATAAGACTGTTCTGGGGCGATATGGTCTCTTAGAAACAATAATGTGGATGTTATGGCCAAGCAGGTAGATACATAAAGGTCTCACTCAGCTATAAAAGGTTAAGTTACACAATATTAAACCGACTCCCACACACTAGCTCACCTTTTATATCAAATCTTCGATGTAATTTATACCATAGCCCAATGGGGCCATGTTAATATTTTACGCCATATGGACAAGATACAGCTAATTGAAATCCTTTACAGTTACGGTTTGTTGTTAAATTTTCCAAATGGTTTTAGATATAACTGCTGCACTTCAATAAGAAAATAGTTAAGCACAGTTCAGTATATAAAATCAATATAGTTTAGTAGTAAGAGTGGACCTGAATTAGGGATAAAGTTATGTATTGCGCAGACGTGACGTTATTTGAGACACGGGAGTGTTTCCAAATGTGTAGGTTATCACGTAACAAGCCTCCTGACACCTGTCATTGAACTGGAATCAACTGGACTAGACTGGGGTGGTGGTACAACATGAATCCATAACAGGGACATGTCAACGTTTCTGACAAGTTTTCTCACATTTAGCTTAAAAACATTGATTCAAATTTAAGATTCACTCTTTTTAGGAAACATTTTTGACAGGCTGGGCACAACATTAGGCTACATATCGAAGGATCAGGCCCTGCTCGTGGCAGCGCAGGACCTTCGACATGTCGGGACATGTCCCTGCCGCAGAAACCAATGGAGAGCTAGCTAACACAGAGCCTAACGACAATAACAAACTCAAGTGGTAGAGGTTTAAAGCCCAAAACTGTGACTAAAACTACAAGACACACCACTGCGGTCATTACACAAATTTAACGTTGTGCTTCATGAAGGTAAAAGGGAAATAACAAACTAATCCGACGTTAAGGAGGTAGCCATTAGCTACAACCGCTAACGCTAGCGAAATTGCTAGCGTTGCTATCAATTTTCAATGTTCATAGCGTTAGTTTAGTTTCTTTTAAGCTACATACAGCCACACAATGACGCGTTTTAGGGTTTAAAAAGACCAATTATCTAATAAGTAAAAAAAATATGTTTCAAAGGAAGATTGGTTAACTTACCTTGTATCAAGTTACGTTTCCTTTATTATAATGAAAAATCAGAAGTGGAGAAAAACCTCCGAGTGCTTTAAATAAGCGAGTGAAAAAGAGGTTTAAAACACAAAAGATTGTAAAGATGAACTTCCACTCAAGAAAGTTTTAAGCAGAGGTTAACTTCTGCCTATGCACACCCCCTACCCTTGGCGTAAGGCGATGGGGAAAAGGACAGTTTACGATTTAATGCAGGCATAAAACTAAGCTAATGCCAGACATGGTGAGTTTCCATTGGTCATCCACGGATGACATTCCTGGTTCTAAATCTCAATTGGATATGTTTTAAGCCAGTCACGATTAAGTCCCGCCCTTTACAGGTTGGCGGGCCAATCGCAGTTGGGGAGGCGGGATGTGGCCGAAAATTGAGATGTCTCTATTAAATTGGCAATACGTATATAAGTATATTAAACTTATGCACTAAAATTACTACAATAAAGCGGCACAATAGATACATATTAACTGACACAGACAATCACCGTGTGTTTTCAATCAAATACAAGCCAAGAAAAGACATACATCAATACAGGAGAGGAGGGATAATAGAGAAAACAGGAAAACTCTTAGTGACTTTTCTGGAAAACTGCAGGATTTCTCAAAATGCCATATACCAATTGCATAGGCCCGCCATTATCACACTATGCTGTGTCTCTTCTTACTATATGGACGCCTACTTGCAGGTTTCTGGAACAGTCTAGAAGGAACCTGAACTTGAGAACATGAGACCACAGCTTACTGGTTTTCACACAACCGGTTTTCTGTCGACTTTTTCCAGACTTTTCTGTATAAAACTGCAATTACAGAGAGAACAAAGCATGTTTTCAATAAAGAAACTCTTTATTACATCAGGATATACAAATATGCAAGCGGCCTCACACAGACCCACCATAAAGACAGACTAACATTAAGATATTTACTCCTGAATTTATAAACATCCAGGCTTTTTTCATGTAACAACAGTATATAGTTCTTGCAGTTTAAAACTATAAACTACTTCTAACTAGATTTTTTTGACACAAAATAATTAAGGGCTGACATATTAGTAGGATTGGGCACCTTTTACAATGATTTTATATGTTATTTGTACTATGACTGACGTAAAGTGCTTATAAATCATAATCTAATGTTCAATCCATACATTTAACAGCAGTATCATGTCACTTTATAATATATATTTTTCACAGTGTAAATTGTCATCAGTCAAAAACTACAAGCATAACATGGCAGATGACAGAAGCTAGCACATTTAGTACAAAACTGATATTTTGGCAATGAAGATACTTTGAATACTTTTTTAATACCTTTAGGAATGAAAGTTAGGAGCCATGCAGAGACCATGCTACAGAGTGCTGCTGAAAAGCTTAGAGGAGAGTTTAGTAGACATGGAAGACTTCAGGCTGACTCACTTCCAGGGATGTTAAGTGCATTTCTATAAAATTTGTTTCACATTGTAAAAATAATACATTTGATTTGTTAGTCTGTGATGTTTTGATGTGGTAGAAAGTCTTCTAATTCAAATTCCTTCCTGAGGTTAGGGAGCACGCAGATGGAAGACTAAAGAAGCTATGAAAAGGAAAGAAAAACCAAGTCATTTATCTGAACAATCAACTCTATATATTCATTAAGGCGACCAGACAAACCAACAAGATATGAAATGGCATTTAGTGCAAATGATAATGACGTTTAATAAGCATTTTGTGATTTGCAGTACTTTCTTTATTTTTCTGTATATTTTCTACTTATGTTTATTGTTATGCACCAATATACCACGGCCAATTCCAATAAACCTGATTTTGATTTGTCCTGTCTGACTGACAGACAGTCTGACTTGAATTAACCCAGTTAACCAATTAAAATCAGAAAACCATGGTGTGTGTGAATACAATTGGTATGTCATGACAAAAACAGGTGAAATATGAAATGCTTTGAATCATGCAAATGACTGATATGATGGGAAACCCCAGAAAACGGAGAGAATTTAAGGTGAAGGGGTTCAGCTGACCAACAGATGAAGTGATGCTCTGTTTGTTTTCCATTGTCATTATTTATTTGAATATAAATGTAGGCAAAATATCTGACTCCCCTCCAGACTCACTCACTTTGCATAAAGGGGTGTTAAATGATCTAACCTCAAACTACCAACAATAAAAAAAAAAAAAATTCTAAATATTTATGAGCATTATTAGACATTGTGTATTGAAAACCTCTACTAGAGACCATTCAAGTTGTGAAAAACTGCATGTATAAATACATACAAATGCTTACTCCATGTTAATAACGTTTCCTGTTCTGTTATCATTAAGTCATGTCAGCGTCTCGCGGAGAAACAGAGACTTTAAATTACAACAGGAGATGAACACACATTCATAGCAAGAACATAAAACAACACACGCTACGTGTTATGAAAACAGTCTGAGGACTGTGTGTCTAGCAGAGTCAGCATTAGGGACAAATTAAATACACTGAGCAAAGCTACCTTTTTGATCCATAAGTACACAGAGGCTTACAGCCATCGCATTATTCAGGCTCACGTACATGCATAGTGTGACACTGTCCACACATAGTGTAAGGAAGTAATGTCAGATGTGACAGTTTGTTTCCCATGCAGATGGCAGACACATTCCTGGTTTCCCTGGATGTTTGATCCATAAATCAACTGAAAGGGGAAAAGAAACAATACAAAATATGGAAAAAAGAAAGAAATGGAGGATTTGAGGTATGGTAGAAATTGAATGAATGAATGAATGAACGACAAACAGTGTTTGGGTTGTAAGTCCACATTTTAGGCCAAGTTCAGAGTCAAACTAACAAACTATTTGACTTTTTAACATCCCAACTGAATTCAAATTGAAACCACATGTGTAGAGATATTTCTCAATATGATCACTCAAAAGTTTAAACTGTCTTTAGGGTCAAATCCAACCAGACACACAGCACTGACACCATGTTTGATGCACAGCTAACCAACCATGACTGTAACACCAAAAATGGCTGCATATATACAGAGAAGTTCAGAGAGTCTCCATTCAGGGAGACTTAAGTTTGCTGTTTTTGTTGTGTCGTGGAAAAAAACACACCACCACTTTCTTAAACCACATAAACCAAAGGAGATAAATAAATCCAGTCTCTCACTCGTAATTTGAAAAACAAATCAGGTATACCCGAAGTATGAACATACATTCTTAGACAGAGTCCTCTATGACAAATTAAAAGTTTATGTTTTTGTGCATATCTTTAGTGTATGTAGCTGTTCTCACTACAAACTGGGTCGTACAGCTACAGTATTTCAGAGGTAAAACAGTAGAAACTTGTTGAAATCTGGCCTAATGCCTTTTGGTACTCTTAATATTTCCACCCACATGCTAGGATATTAAAGCCAGAACAAGCTGCCATTTAGAGGTATCCATTTGTGAGGGAACTAGGCTTTCATTTCATCACATTCCTTTCTATTTCACTAATCATTAAGGCACCTATTCAAGGCTAATCTTGAGCTTCAAACTGTGAATACCTAATTGACCCTGACATAAAATGTTTCCACCTGCAGAAATTATTATGGTTCTGTGTGGGACATCTGAGTGTCATCTGCGTTGCACGGGGCGTGAGCGTCTGTGAGACTGTAAAGAAGTGCCCCTGCCTGAGATACAGTCTGGCAGGTCAGCCCGCAGAGAAGTAAGCATCAGGCTGCGTCATGCAAGCTGTGACCCTTCCTACTATGTCTGGGCACAGTGTCAGTCTGAATCTGTCCCTGTATCAGTTTCCGAGCCAACATGGCTTCTGGGAAGATAACACAATGTCATTAATCACATTGTTTGCCTCCCCCCACTGTCCAATCAGCTCCACATAGACTGGCTTAAAGTGTACACATTCATAGCTTGTGAATATAATGCATGGGTGACATTTAGAATATTATCCCAGAATAGCTTGAGAGATCTTAGTGTTTTTACTATTTAGTGGCATTAACGATTGCTCCGACAACCGTGGCATATGAAAGAAACCACTTAAGCAGCAATACAAATCAAATGCATACAGAAAAGTAGACTTACTTCTTCTTGTCCTTGTCCTTCTTGAACGGTTGTGAGCACCCTTGGAGTGCCTGTCCCATCAGCGTCTCAGCTGCAACCTTTCTCCTGTTGAATGCATTCATCTCCTCCTCCAGGTCTCGTCTTTTCTCCTCCAGATTCTTCTTCTCCTCCTGGTGCATCCGCTTGAGCTGCTCAAACCTCTCATGAAGCTAGAGATGATGATTATGTTGTTGATGGGGCAGGGCACAAGGTGAGACAAACCACATACGGTGTATTGCCATTGAGCAATTATTTTATGAAATCCTCACCTCTTTTTCCTTTTCTTTCAGCTCTGCTTCGGTCTCCTTCACTTTGTTGACAAACATCTGTCTCATTTCTTCCTCTTTGCGCTGCAGATCCACAAGGAACTCCTTCCTCTTGGCTTCGTACGTCTCCTGAAGGCTGTAAAAGCGACGTAAAAGCATTGTTACGCTCACTCTAATGCTTATTTTAACAGGATTAGTATCCAGGAGCTGCTTGCTCCAGCTGATAATAAGTTCAAATTTAGCTTCGTTGTAACATTGTAATATTTACTAGCTGCTGATGCATCACAAAATTAAAATGGGTTGTAGCACACAAACTAGTTCTTAAGTAAAGCTTAGTATTTACCAACTATTCACAAACAGGAACACGTTACTAAAGTCTTGACCTATTTGTTTAAGTTTAAATCATGCAACCTGATTTAGTTAATCACTAGTTTGAAATTAGTTATTAAGAATTTAACAAGGACTTTGCAAACATGGATTTATAAATAGCTGGTTCAACCTAATCCTGAGATACAACAACAAACATATCGTCTGTCATTTCATGAACACAGGAACTGGATTCACTGTGGTTTTTCCCAACATTAGGGAGTGGCTAATCTCTAGATTAATTCATGAAAGCACTAAAAGGTTCATCTGAGTAAAAAATATAACCAAATATATAAATTAATTATACTGTTAGTTAAATAATTATGTCATTCTAAGATTATAAATATACACATAAAGCTTTACACTTTTCCTTTAAGATCCATTCATAATTTTTTTAATTTAAGTTTTTAATTTAGAGTGAATTTAGTTTTATTTTACTCTTCTATTTATTTTTCACTAGCACGTTTTATTTATTTATTTATTTATTTCCCTATATGTTTTGTCCTTTGCACATGTTTAATCGTTTATCTATTCCCATTTCTCCTCATCACATTTCCAATTTTCCTCACGCCAACGTAATAATGAGATGGATGTGTCCATGCATGTCCAGAGGAGAGTTTGGTCCATGGTAGGAGAGTGTGCAGTGGAATCTTTCATGATATGAAACAAAATACACGACAGACAGAAAGTCTGTCGGAGCATTTTGTATCACAGATACGCAAAGTTACCAAACCTTCCCTGGCGAAATGAATCCCATCCGAATAGTTATGCCTTACAAGTAACATAAGTCAGCACATCCTTTTTCAGCACAGGTTTAGCATCATAAGAGAGCTGGGGGTGTTTTTTGGCAGTTCCAATGAACTAAGTAGTCCAGATGCATTACATCACTGCTCTCCCTAATTTCACCTGAACGACTGGCTGTCCGGGTCTGTGTCCTTGAAGCCCATCTCTTCCAGCTTGCAGCGACGGTAGAGCTCATAGTGTCGGGCGTGTGTTTGCTCTCGGAGATCCTCCATGTTCACACGCAGCAGCATCTCCCTCAGCTTCACAAAATCACAATGGTTTTCATTCTCCACTGAAAAAAAAAGAAGAAGCAGAAACTAGGTCATTTAACCTTTTGCACTTTCTGCAGATCTTAAATGACAGCCCAGTGCTTACTGTGCTCATAAAAAAACAGAGAATCCCGTTAATATCTTAAAAAACAAATAATACTTTGGCAGAAGGCATCTGACTACTTTTATGATGCTTGTCAAATTGATTCTGCGGACTCACCCTGTACTGATCCCCAAGGGTACAGCCGTGCTTTCACCATCTTATTTCCTACTTTAACTTCTTCTACACTTCCAACCACAGCAAAGGGAAGATGAGTCTGTAACATACAATATATTTCATAAAATATGGTTGAAAATAACACCTACTAAATATACTTTAGTTCTTTCTACTAAATTTCCTACCTTTTTTTGCAACATCAATCATAAAATGGTAGCAATGTAATCTGACTGTTTCACATCATTATTATATTACTTATAATTATTCATAATTAAATATTATAATCATTATTATTACTATGCTACTACTACTATTTGAATTTCTGAAACAATCTGAGATGTAGGCAGCAATTCAAAGGTCCAGACTAATAAAACGGCCTAAAGTCACAATACATGCTACAATACAGAGGGAGGAAGTGAGAATGCATATTTTCTTATACAATACATAGGGTACATGCATTATGTGTGTCTATCTGTGTGTTTCTACGACTCACATTCATGGAGGAGTTGATCTCTGCAACAGCTTCATCCTCTGTAGGGAACTGATAAATCTGCACTCCGTTACTGACCAGCTCACTCATAATCTTGATCTTTAATTTGTCCAGCTCACTCTTGGATACAGTGTCTGCCTTTGCAATAACAGGGATGACGTTCACCTGCATGGAAAAGCACAGTGTGAGTGACAGGCGGAGGCGCAAGCGACATTAACTGCTGAAATACACGGTGGCCAGGTTCTGAGGTCACCTTGCTGTCCAGTTTCTTCATTGTGACGAGATCAAGGGACTTCAGGGAGTGTCCGGTGGGAGCGATGAAATACAGGCAGATGTGGATTCTTGTGTCATGGCAGTTAAACAAGGAGCGTTTTATTTTTAACTCCTCTTCAAGGTACTTTTCAAACTGGGCGTCAACATACTCAAGAATGGGTTTATAGCTGCACAGAAAGACAGTTCAGACATAAAAGATTAGCGTCATAATTTTATACTTACATATGAACATTTAACTTTACGTGGATTTCCTCGTTGTTTGAGAGGCATGATAGCATCCTAGTACCAAACTCTGCAACTACAGCCATGCAGCCAAAGAATTCATCTTTTGTTACTTCCTGCTGTTGGAGCACTCAAATGTCTATTGAGATTGCATTAGTTCAACCAGTCGTTCCCATATTCCCTTTCTTCCCTCCCAGTTCACATGCCAGAAACACGCCAGCTCTCTTCCTCAGTTCTCATACTGTGTAAGAGTGTTGGCTGAAATACCAGAGCGAGAGGGGGGACGTGATTAATAGCTGGAGACGATCTAACCAGGAGACGTTTCTACAGCTAGATCTGTTAAAGATCACCAGCACTGAAGATTTTTCTAACATTTTAGTGACATTCTATATTTTTCTTTCTTTCTGCAAGACAGTTTCTTCCATTTTTCAGTCTGGATATTACACTGATTTAACACATCGGCAAGAATCGGTACCTGTCTTCTTTGTTGATCTGGTCTCCAAATCCTACAGTGTGCACAATTGTCAGCTTGAGGTTGACATTGCTCTCCTGCAGGTCATAGGTTTGCGGGCGCAGCTGTACCTCACTCCCATAGTGGCTGGCTTCCTCATTTTCAAATGCCGTATTGAAAAGAGTGTTCATCAGTGTCGACTTGCCTAGCCCAGTCTCCCCTTTAAAAAAAAGAGAGACAGACAATGACACAAGGTGAACAGAGATGAGGGGAAAGACGCAGATACACCAGTGCTCCAAATTCCACATGAATAAATTCGCAGCACTAACTTTGGATTGGGAACTCAGACATACCTACGCAGAGGATGTTGAAGCAGAATCCCTGTGAAACCGATTTGCTGACCAACTGATCCGGAAGGCTGTCAAACCCCACATGTCCTCCGAGCTCCAGGTTTCGCTTTTCTTCATTCTGATGTGTTTGTTAAACAGACAGGGCAAAGAATATATGCCGTATATAAGAATAAATGACTTGCACTTCATTCATAGTCATCCCATATCATTAAACATCCCAACAAGAATGTTTAAAATGGTGAGGTTAAATAAGCCCTTCTGTCAGATCCCATCCCCACATTTCTGCTTTCAAGCTTAAATGCATTCTTTGCAAATGAGGTCATCTCTATATCTTCCACTTAACACACAGAGTAGTCCAACCTATAAAAAGGCTTAGTGTGTGTTAATAATAACCAAACCCTCATCCACTATTTTTTCAATTAATAGATTATTAATTTACTCGATTAAATGTCATGCCAGTCAATGTCGCATATTTTCAGTGCCTCAAGTTTTTAAGACATCGAGACTTGATTCAATCAAATAATAATATTATATAATATATATATATATATATATATTAAACTCACAGCACATATTCCCCAACCACACTGCTCTTCATTATTTCCATGTTTATTAGCACTGAAAATACATGAAGGCATTTGAATCTGTATAAAAGAATTCATACTATACAGAATGTATTTTGCCCTGGTGGTATATAAAGACTGGGATATGATTCAGTCCCACTATACCAGATTCACCCTGGGATACTGGCATCTTGTAAAAGGCTCAACATGAGGACCAGGATGTTTTCAATACAACAATCATCCGTTTCTGTCCCTCTCTCTTCTCTCTCTCTCTCACACACACACACACATACACAAAGAGCTCTTTATCTAGAGGTTATTTCACAGGGTGGGAGGATATCCAAGCTTCCCTGGTACCCATAACTCTCCTTCACAGTTAGACAAACGCAACCTTAACTTAACAAAGTATTACATAATTTGCTACCACATGATAACCAACAGTAATAATACCAGGCACCTCCTGTAAGCTATGGTGGCTTTTAAATCAACACACGTTTGGCTCATTCATACGTATATTTACGCTGAGCATTGCGATTGTAAATCTTGAGCCAGCTGCCATTTAAAGGGGATGCTAAATATGTTTATCCTCTTAACCCAGTCTCTCGCCGCCTGCTGTCCTGTGTTGCGTTCACGTGCTCGGTCCCTTCATCCCGTCAATTCAGCACCCGCGTCCACCTGTCAGAGGTGTGTTGAAACGGTGGACAGCGAAGTGTTGATTCACACGCTTCGCGCTGTTTCGTGCTGGACATTTGGGTGCTAAATGTGCGCTTTTTCCCCCTCTGCGCGTCTCCACGGGGCGACGACGCACACGTAGCTGAAAATCTAGTTTTTATCCCGATTCCTTAAAAAAAAAAAAAAACAAGCTCCCTCAACAACACCGCAACGATCCTGCTGCGTTTCTCGGCACACAACTCGTAACCATCACCTTGCTCTCCCCCACACACACACACACCTGAATGCTTTGGGTTAGCAAGTTGAATTCCTATTTCTATTTTGATGACATGTCATTAGGCTGTTAGTCACCGCAGGCCCGTAAACAGTGGAGCATCATACTCACTGCGAAAACATCTACCTCATTGGCCGCCATCGTCAGGAGTGGCTGTGCGTCGGGATGATGTGTCTCCTGCCAGACCTGCTCTCTACATCTAACCAGGGACAGACTCGCTCTCCTTTCAATATGGCCACTTGGAGGCAACACCCCCTCGGTGCTGGAGGGCGACATTACAACAGCTCTTCCTACCCCGGCCCTCACTCTAAAAGTATGAATGAGTTTAGAGCAAGCTCCGTTAGTTGTTTTGTACTATTCAGATAACATGCTTCGACAGACCGGCCCCGGTTTAGTAGCTAACGACAAGCTAGCCTACCACACAAATGCTATAGCCTGGTGTTCATTTGTAACAGTTTCTCTCCATTTTCAGTAAAAAAAAAAAGTATGTCAGCTATAAAGAGCTTTTTCAACAATATTATTAAAAACAAATTTAATTTAATATTTTAAATTTAATTTCGGATTTCGAGTGGGTCCAAGTTCATTCAACCAGCTGTCTCCTAGCAACGCCATCCTAATGACAGGAACTACAGTGCGCAGCCAGGATGCACCGGGAAGTAACAGCAATACAATGCATTATTACTTCCATTACACTTCTACTTTATATATCTTGACTTCTCAAATACATTTCAGAGGAAAATATGCTTTTTACTCCATTACATTCATTTGAAAATGAATAGTTAGTTCTGAATGACCTTTTTATGCCCAGAATATTGTCAAGATCTTGTTGGGGTCTTATATAATTCATATAAACGTATCGCTGCTGTTTTTGAATGTGTTTGGGGGCCTTGAATAATAGTTCACAAGGGGTTCAATACAGGCTTACTCTTTTAAATAATGCAGAATACCCATTTATAATATATATGTGACATAATATTGATTAAATAACACAACGTATTACATTTAAAATCAAAAAGTGTTTATATGTCTAAAAAAAAAAATCAAGTTGCTGGATTAAAATAAACTCAAGACATAATAAACATACAAATAGAGCGTAGTTCTACTCCAGTATAATTTTATAACAGACTCTAAGAATTTTTTATATGGCAATTTTTCATCATGTTGACTTACAGATAATACAAATAAAAATATAATTTAGCCTTTCTCTTAGCAGCTTTGATGTTGATCCACTGATAACGAGACAAAGCATTCCGTCATCCCCCACACAGACTTAATAAAAAACGGATGATTTTATTTGGAGAGGCGCCGGAAGCAGTAGGTTGGTGGAGGACAACAGAGAGGGGAGCACGGAGAGCGAGGAGATTATCTCTCCGAGCTTTATTTCAAATACCTGTTCTATCTCTTCATCTTTTTCCACCCCGACAGGCCAAACAATGGCTTTGACCCAAGAATCGATTTTGTCTTTTTTACTGGAGCACGGAGGCAAAGTGAAGAACTCGGAGCTGCTGAACAATTTCAGGAGTCAAATCAGCTGCTGCGATCCCGCGGAAAAGCAGCACAATAGGGACCTCTTCAAGAAGTTCGTGAACAGCGTCGCCGTGGTCAGGCAGATCGACGAGGTGAAGTTTGTGGTTGTGAAGAAAAGGTACCAGGACTTTGTTAAAGATGACGCCTCGCAGGAAACGCAGATGGGCGACAGTTTCTCGAGCCAAAACGCGAGCTTTTCCTACGCGTCTCCTCAGCGAGCCGAGTCAGCAAGGATGGTTCACTCTGACATTGAGAACAACAATGCGTGCTTTCCCTCATACGTACACGACAACGCCACACGTGCGTCTGCGGGTGGCGTGCGGGAAAGGAGGACGTTATCAAAAAACACCGGTCGTGCGGACACAGCCACTGTGAAAGTCCTGAATCTCTCCGGAGATCGTGCGAGCAGAGCGGGGATACCGGGAGCTGTGTTCGCTGTCATAGCAGTGAACTCCCCACCGACAGATTCTGCAACACGGGACGGATTACTGAATCGGGAGAAACCTTCACACAAACCAATAACGCTGGGGACCAACGTTTCTGCTCCCTCGGTGCCCGCCCTGAACTCTCCAGCCTGCGACAAGGACGCACCAAGTGACTCCCGGTGTTGGAAAAGCGGACACGCAGGGGAGCCGCAACCCCCAGGCGTGCTCCAGCTGAGGCCCCAAAACAAGACCGCAAGACAGGGAGACGAGGAGTCTGTGCCTCTGGAGCCGTTAGCCCACGAGTGGTTGGTCAAGTGTGCTGCCGGACTGTGGGGACACATCTATGGCTTGCTGCTGCAGGACACGCAGCTGGCGCGGAAGAAGGACTTCACGTCGGGCTTCACCGCGCTGCACTGGGCTGCCAAGCATGGCAACAGCGAGATCATACACAAGCTCGTGGACATCTGCGCGAGAAGAGGCGCCGGCGTTGACGTCAACGGCAAAGCGCACGGAGGATACACGCCTCTGCACATCGCAGCCATACACGGCCACGCCGAGGTCATGGCGACGCTCGTGCAGAGTTATGGGGCCGGTGTAGATGAAAGAGACAACGATGGCAAGAAGGCCGTCCACTACCTGGGCAAAGGTGTGTCCGCGGAGGTCCGAGCACTCCTGGGAGGGCCGCAGCAGAGCAGGTACAGGGAGAAGGCAGAGGATGGAGAATACAGGGAGCACCCGAGAGGTTTCAACACCATTAGTAAACTGTTCCAGCCTCACATGGGGAGGAAACAAAAGGCAACAGCCAAGTTTGCTCATGACTGGTGAGAATGACATGCGGATCACTGTGAGATGGACACTTGTAAACTTGTAAGAGATCATAGTTTGTATGTTATAAGAGGAGGGGGGGGGGGGAGGGGAGAGAAGTGACTTTTGTATGCTCATCTATAAGCCACTGTTGATTCCCCTTTAAATCACTTACAGTCTATATCTGAGTTATTAATGTGCCGTCTACTAGTACCTGTTGCAAGCTTCAGCTCCCTTGTACAGTGTATCACTGTTGGATGTACTATTTATGATCGGTATTTAAAATTGAATCATCTCTTTTTCTTTAGTTGTCTTAACAGCAAAAGTTCTTTTGAACCCATAATTTATTTTTCTTACTAACAACCCAAACAGTCAGTAGTCATACACGCATCTTCATTACCTCACAGTGTAATAAATCTTTGGAAGTTCCCTCTTGATTTGTGACTTGAAGTTCTTCAAAGCCAGTTCAGAGTTCAGAGAAAACTCGGATACTGTTGTAGGTTTTAACATTTTGAAATAGCTACCGCTCAACTGCAGTAAGAGCATAGGGGACCTCTGTGGGGACAGTTATGCAAATCAAGCAACTAGACGGGGAGGTGGAATGTCTCCTTTATCAGGGTCTTTGTGAACTTGAGCTGTAATGGATGAGAAATGCCTCCTTTTGTAGGACAACATGGGCTTAATTATCTGGAATGTAGGACATTCCGCAGGCCGTGCCCCCATTACCCCATAGCAATCAATCATTTTAGAATTGATTAGAAAGGATTTCAGCCAAGTACAAGTTTGTCTCTCTCATTACAACTTTAGGGTGGGGTCTAATGTATATGGTAAAGAAATAAACCATAAGTGGAAAACTAAAAACCTATTTAAAAACATTTAAATGTTCATGTTGTCATAAAGTTATGAATCAATAAACTGCCTTCTTTTTCTCGGATGAGACATCTCTGAAAATAGTCATCTAAGACAACAGTAAAACAATGTTTTATCCCTAACTGAACCAGAGAAAAACAATCCCCGATGACATGAAAAGAGTTGGAGCTCAGACAATGGAGCCATAAGCAAAGCAGTGCCCGAACAATGTCCTTTGTCTTGTTATCTGGAAAAGAAGCTGCTTGCATAATGATCCCGACACAGGACGGCTGCACTCACAACAACTATTCAACATAGTAGACAGAATCATGTGTTAAATCCCACCACAAAACGTTTCCTTTATACTGCTAAACAGCTGGATGATCATAAAAGGAAATCTACCTCAGAAAGGCTTCCTTTGTCTCTTCTTTAATGCTTCAGACAAATATGTGAAAACAATACTGTGACGTGGTCCAGGTCTTGTATCATTTCCTATCAGTGCAAAATGGAAAACTACCTACTTTATTTGTATAGGAATAGCTACTTTAAAACAGTATAATATGCAGATTAGTGTACATTATAGTTTTAGTATAAGGTGTGGAACTGAGACACAGCTACAACCTAAGTTTAAAGCTCAGCTAGTATTTGATAAAGGCTACAATTACCCTTCATAATATGAAAGTGTTGGATGGCACAAACAACATCATTTAGTAATTTGTAGAACCTTGCAAGAAGCGGGGCAAAACATTTTAGACTTGTCTCATGGATGGTATTACAGGAAACCACAAGATCAACAATCAATCAAACAAACAATCAAACGAAATGGTTTGTGCCCTCAAATCAATCAACAACCAGTTACTATTAAATAATTGGAAATGTTATCCAACTCTACCACTGTACAAAAACTGTATGCATGATAATGGAGGTGCTTTGCTGGTGTGGTGTTTTAAAAGAAAGTGAGGCAGCAAAGTCATTGCAGTGAATGCAAATACAGTGGGCACAACAAGAGGGCCAATTACAGCTATGTCCACCACACAACATAGCTGACAATATGGTACTATCTTGGTTGATTTGTTTGTTGATGGTTGACTAGTGCGAACAGACCGACGTTGAGTTCGTACCTCTAAAGATGATTTAAACAGATGACGGGGAATGTTGTGTCCCTTCATATTCCAGGCCAGTAGATGGCGTGTGATGTCTCTGTAAATAGTCCAGCAAAGAGGTTTATTTTAGTTTTTTATTTAATTGATTGTATTACTTTTTCATAGTGAGAAGAAGTATAATGGTAATTATAGCTGGTCCCTGTTGATATTGGTTATCAAGTAAGAAAACGTATGATATTTGTTGAGAGAAAAGGGATAGTCTCATTTGTGCGGCCACTAAAACTGGCTGAAGTGGTTGAAATCATTGTCATGATGATATTAGTAAGAATTGTGTTTTCCAACTGACATTGAATTGATTAAATATACACAAAATCACATACAATAATCAAACTGATGTGCACCGCAACAAACACTGCATTTATATCAGACTAAATAAATTAAGTATTTTGTTGTTTTTAAGGATATTAATTTCTTTGGACAACACATTTGTGTAAAATTAGAAATGATCATGATAAGATTACACTGAAAGTTGATAAACTATTTAGGTGAACAAGATGTTATTGTGCACTACCAGTGTGTGCCTCTCCACACACCTCGATACATACTGTGCAAACAGCCAAACATCATAAGCAAAACAGTGTGTGTGCAATAACGCTGTTCAGTCATGCTCAAGTAGTTAGTTTGTTTGTAACTTCCAGTATATTTGGCACCACAATTGGTTCTGCAAAGTGTTGTCTGGCAGAGTACCGCAAACCCAGAAGCAAAGAACACAACTCGCCACATCTCTTAAAAGTGCACATGAAACCACAATATTATATGCAAAAACAAAATATTGCAAGCACACGGTAATTTGCACATTGTCACATTTGACCTCTCACCTCCGTAGCGTCAAGATAACACCCTTTACTAACACATTATCATATATAATGTAGTAGTGACTCGATCATCACAGTGAATTTACACCCAAGGGCAAGATGGCATATAGCAGCCGAGTTTCAATACATTAACAATGACCTGCGATATCCCCCAAAAAATACACTTAATAGAAATTCCGTGTGCTCTGCAATTTTTAAAGTCTCCTCCAGAGGCTCAATTTTCTGTCTCACTTTGAACATATACATGACTATTAGCACGGGGTGTCACTGGATTAAATTAGTGGCAACTTCATTATCTGTCAGAAACCCGACAAAACACAAATCACACTTTTACTGATCTATGGAAGTGTTCAAATTGTTCCTTTTACAAACTCCATATAGACAATACTCTATAAATACACCCCCAATGCAGAAATTCCAGAAACTCTGAGTAAATTAAGGGAGTGGTGAAAATAAAAAAACTTCAATTTATCAAGGCTGTGTATTTGTTTTGAATCTAATAACATGAAACATTGTTGAGTATTACTATTATAAGTGAAACCCGTACAGTTATTGTTACCTGCTTGTGGGCCGATGTTATTATTACCCTACAAATAATACCTCATTAACAATAGACACCCTTACTTTTTCCAAAGCTTTAAGGTAATACAGTAAATTGCTTTAGGAATTAGCTAACATAGGCATTACACATGGCTAATACCAGTAAGCAGCTTTGGCTAAGGCTAGCATACATTTTCAAGTTTTAAATTAGCTATCTGCTAGTTGACATTATTTAGCTTCTAAGCTCATAGCCCAGCTACACTAGTCCAACTTTATGCCAGTGCAGTTTATATAAATATAACGTTATACTATATATAGTATATATATGTATATATATAGATAGCTAGCTACTCCCAACAATCAACAACTCACCAATGTTACTTTTCTTTAAACATTCAATTTGTCAGTTGATACTTCTAAAGGTGTCTTTATTAGCTAATATATAAAAGGGTGATTATATATATATATATATTAATAAAACTACTTCATTGGTGTGAAGTCAAACCGAGTCGAAAAAGCAGGGGCATTAGGAGGCTTTTTCTTCAAAATAAAAGCACTACTGTTTTTGAAGGTCATGGCATTTAACTTTAGGAGAAAAAGGTTAGAAGTAAAAATTTGAAAATATGTTTAATAATTTAATATTTATGGGTTTTTGTGTAACTTTCAATCTTAATCTTATTGTAAATACCGCCGGAAACTATACGCTTCTTTTATTGCTTCCAGCTTTACATGAAAGGGCCTAAACTGCTTACCACGTGTGCCTAGGTGCGGGATACACCATCGTTTAATTCAGCTTAACCATGCTATCATTTAAAACCAGCGTCTTGCTGTTTTCTCATGTCTCATTGTGATAACATGGCTGAAACTAAACAAGTGGAAAATCCCCTGGTAGCAGGTCTCATTACCTGATAAACTAACATGAGTGTTAGGGTTGATTGCCAACACCTGCAGGTGTTGATCAGCGGCGGCACGTGCGTGGTCCGGTTGACCTCGAGCTCTCAGTGGAGAGCCTCCCTACGTTTTGACAGGTTTCGTTGTTTATTATGGAAAAACAAATGCTCGTGTCAGCTGTCCGGTACATTTGCACGGTTGTCTTACTGCTGCTGGCCACCTGCAGCTGCCCGCTGCTTGGATCTTCTCTGGCTTCCTCTAATGAGCTGCACAACCTGGGCGAGTTCACGTACCCTTACGGCAGCATCTTCTCCCCGCTGCTCAAAGCCCTGTCAGAGCACGGAGGGTCGAGGTGGAACCCACGCCTGAAGAGAAAGATGAAACCCGAGCACAGGTACATGAAATATCTGACGGAAGTTTACAAGAAGTCCTCCAGAGTGCAGAGGAGTTTGGACGGGATTGCGATCTACAACATGGTCCGACTTATCAAGCCACAAGATGAATGTCTCGCACAAAGTAATAAAGGTGAGCAAAAGGGAACAGACCTTACAGCTGACTGCACTGACCTGCACAACTTCATACACATGGCATTCACAGGGATGCGGCTCGATGGCATATTCAATGATTAAAATGTGCATTTCTCTAAAAATATACCATAATGACACCCAAAGACACAAAAAAGGAGGTCATGCGATCTAATGAAAAGCTGAAAACATTCAAATCTTTTGGCCTGTTTGTCACAATACAAGTAAAGGTTTTAGTGATATAATGAATGTGTTACGTCAATTGCAGCCTATGCACAGTATGAACTAAGGAGGGTCCTGCACTATGATGTGACTGTTGTGTCAAAATCAAGTTAAGACCTTTTAATTATTGTACTTTTATTTAGCACACTCAAAGTCGTGTGCCGTGTAGAAACACTCAAACAAAAAGCAGCTTGTCCTTTTTAATTAATTTGACTAAATAATGCACAATCTCAGACAAAAACATAAAAGTTGGACATACTTTTAGCCCAGTGGCTCGAACTTGTTCTGTATTATGACTTTGATATGTAATACTTCATTACCACATGGAAATTGGACAAAATATTCCTAATGAGCAAATCTGTATGTTGGTTAAATCACTGTTCCCTTAGTGCACATTGAATCTGAACAGTAACTTAATGTAAATAAACAAATAACTTTGATTGAGATGAATTATCTCAACAGCGCCGTTTATCATGATGGTCTCTTATTTTTACCAAAGTTTTTCATATTAAATCTTTAAAACTACAAAACGCATTGTAAAAACAGTAGGCCTATGTCAAACTTTACTGCAATATTGACACGTTAAGTGTGTACATTTGGTACTAAATGTGTTTTTATGCAGTTTTTGAACCTTGCTTTTGTACAATTTATGAAACAATAGTTGTTAGAGTCTGGAAATCTGATGAACATCAGCATTTTTCACCTGTTCTGCCTCCCCTTACAACTCATTTTGCACTTAAACAGGCATTTGTACAAGATGGACATTTGTGTCATGACTCCGACTGATATGCAATGTTAATACAGTTCCTTTTTATGTTTTCTCATATTCTCCTCCAGAGAGTTTTATGCAGGATCTTTCCTACAGCCTTGATCAAGTGAGAAGAAAAGAACAGCTTTTTAAGTCGGCCCTGCTGTACAATTTTGACCAACACCACGAAGCACCTGTCAACTCTGTGTGCTACCTGAGCATCAAGGTGCAGGAGCACGCAAACCACTGTCAGCTGTGTCCCGAGGTCCACCACGCTGTGAACTTCACAGCCAGCACAAACGGGAGGGGCAGGAGGAACTGGGTGGAGGTTGATGTCACCTCTTTTCTCCAGCCTCTCTTAAAGTTTCAGAAGAAGAATATACAACTGCTCATCAACTTCACATGTCCAGAGGAACAAAAGTCCAAGGGGCATGGGCACAGAGGCACGTTCACCCTGAGATCCCCCCCTCTGCTTCTTTATCTCAACGACAACAGCAAAGTTGCCCACCAGAGTTTACTGGCCAATGCCAAAGCAGGTCAAAGGCCAGCCACTGCAGCGAACACATTTCACAAGCAGATGGCTTTAAAACCAGAACAGAAGACAGGACAAAAGAGGAGATGGAAGAGGGAATCTTCAAAGAGCAAACGAGGGGATAAAAGTCTGGATATCCACCTGCCCGAGCTTCTGCCGAGCTCTGAATTCCCCACAAGTGACTGTTCATTGTATGATTTCAGGGTGCGGTTCAGCCAGCTCAAACTGGATCACTGGATTGTTTTCCCACCAAAGTACAACCCCAGGTACTGCAGAGGCATCTGCCCAAGGACCATGGGCTTCATCTACGGTTCACCTGTCCACACCATGGTGCAAAATATCATCTATGAGAAGCTCGACTCCTCTGTGCCCCGCCCCTCGTGTATTCCCTCCCACTACAGCCCCCTGAGTGTCATGATCTTCGAAGAGGATGGCTCTTATGTCTACAAGGAGTTTGAAGACATGGTCGCCACCAGGTGCACATGTCGCTAAGCCAGCCACCAACAACGTGTCTCTCCTTCTTTCCTCCTTCTCTACGGGCTGAATGGAACATCGCCACAAACCTCCTCAATAGTCATCACTGGTGGAGTATCGGATATTCTGACCAGGTTCAGTGATTTTCATGAATTTAAAAAATCGTTGTGCATAGAAGAAGTTTGATCTGGAGCAGGTGTGTTTACTTAAACAAAAAGTATTTTATCCAAATGAAAAAAATGTGGAGACGTGCCATTTATTTCCTTTCTGTTAAGGCGTGACAAGAAAGAATGCCAGTGCATCTTATTCGTCAACATAGGCTAGTATTGAATCTGACACGCTTGAAGAAAAAGAGTGTTGTATGATTTTGTATAATTTTTTTAAGTTACTTTTTTTGTTTAACTTATTTTGGGTGGGTGGTCTGTCATGATTCTTTAATTTAACACAATTGCAACGTTTTAAGTAGCCCTGTTCTGGACAAAAGATGGAAAAAGCAGTCTCAAACTCTTATCAAACCTTTTACATATTGTTTTGTTCCTGGGGATTGTGGACAGCTGTTTGAGTGGCAGCTGTCTTCATAATGTCCAGAATGAAAGTTGTCAAGGTTTTCAGCGTGTATTAATGACTTCTGGTCACTGAGTGACTGCATACGTATGAATTGACTGCACTTATGAACTTGTACTGGTTGAATGTGACTAAATGCATTTCATGTCTATTTATGCAAATTGAATGAATTCACTGTGTGTCTGTGCTCAGCTTAGGAATATTCAAAAGAATGGAAATATGTAGACAGATTCTCTGGAAAGAAAAGTTGGAAAATAAAAAAAAAAGAACATGCATAAACGTTGTCTGCATACATCTGGCTGAACAGGCTCATATAAAGTTTAAAAAAAAAAAGAAAATTGTCCACTTAAGAAACAGAAATTTGATTCTTGGCTTCACACAATAGACTCTACTTCCAGTAAGATTGTGTGTGTGTGTGAAGGGACCCCATCGGAGAAGAGAGTGCTTAAAGAGTTATCTGATGCTTGCCAGAAATGTCAATACTCCCCTGTTCAGATGCCTTTCTGACATGTGGTTGTGTTTGGTCTTTCTGGGGGCTTGAAGGTCAGATGAAAGCACGTTTTATTCATGGTCATGACAACAATTTGGCTCAAGTTGGTGGTTTAGTTTTGGCATTGTGCTGTAGATCTCCATGGTTGTACATACTGCACCCGTCGTAGCTTATACTGGGTTGCTTGTACCGAGTAGAATAACAACTCAACATGCTAATCTTCATTTTAAAAAAAAAAAAAAAAAAAAAAGGCTAAGTGACACACAAGCAGTCCATAATATGAGCCAAGTTGTGAAGCACTTCAAAAGCCTCAGTCCCTATGACTTTACAGCTTAAGGCTTTCTGTGACCTTCACCTTCTCTCTGGCGTGTTTCCAAACCTCTGATGGTGTTTTTGTTGAATGCTGGTAATAATGTTGTCTAAACCAACTGATACCCGCATTAAACAAGTTCTCCAACGATATGTGAACACCTGTGAATATATCCTTGGTGGACCCGGAAAGGAGAGGGGGGGGGGGGCTGGAGAGACAAGTAAATTACCATCTGCGTGTGTAGCTTGACTCCACGCCGGCAGGCGGCGTTAACGCCCCACAGAGTGAACAGCCGGCCGACGCTGGAATAAAGAAGGACGACACCGGAACTTTATTAGGAAACACAGTTGAGTAGCAGCACGGTAAGCCTCAATGTCATATTTTAACATTGTAGTTATGCTTACATTAGGTTTTTAATCGCCGAATTATGTGAGCTATATCTGCTTCATTGTGATATGTGTGCCGCTGTTGTGGCATCGATCGATTAAACGACCACCTTAACGCGCCAGTCAAGGAAACGTTTCAAGGACTGTCTGTACCTTAGCAGCTAGCTGACGATGCTAACTATCACGGCTAACCAGCCTAGCTCGTCCCCAGCTCCTGTATCTTGTTTAGGGTCGTTTTTTGGTTTCGCAGTCGTGTATCTATATAATCTGTGATCGCATCACAATTTATTCATGTAAGCTTTTAATAACGTCATTACGCTGTTTGGTACCGTTACACGCATGTTCTCAAATTACAAGGGAAACATCTGTAAAAAGCAGAGGCTATTAGTTATTGGTTTTCTTACACATCAACACATTAATTAGCTACATATTTTAAAACAAGTCATCAGTAATAAAGTCACAAGTAATAATTTAAATTAATATAACGCATCCAAATATGATTACATAATATCCAGCCAATCATGCAAAGTGAAATACAAAATACAAGATTAAAAATCTGTTCAAAGATACATAATGTGTTTTTATTGACAGGATTATTACAGCTGCCTGTCAGTTCTGTATGAGAACACACCGACCAAACAGCAAACACCTCTTTTATGAATTGTTTAGTAGCACTAATAGTTAAACTGGAAATAAAGTGCTGTTTAATTGCTTTTTATTTTAATTTGAATGCACTGGAGTGTCACTGTTTTATTTAGATTATTTGCATTTAAAGCATCATGAAAACATTGTTTATGCTAGTGGCTACCTGTATGAATAACTTTTTTTCCCCTTCTCATTTCAGATCAGCTGTCTGGTGAACATGGGCCGCCACTTTGGAGACTTGGCCAAGATCAGGCATGTAATCACATACAGTCTGTCCCCCTTTGAGCAGAGGGCTTTCCCCAACTACTTCTCCAAGGGAATCCCCAATGTGTGGAGACGGTTCTCAACGTCTTTCTTCAAAGTTGCCCCCCGTGAGTTTTTACATTTATTTTTAGGAGTGGGTGATACTGATAAAGTCCTATATCACTGTAGATATAATTTTATATTGTGATATTGATGCATACTGCGATGTGTTCATCACGTTGATACAAAAATCATATGAAAGTACAATATTCTCATAGATACTATACAACAGGGTCCAGAATTCTGTGCTGCACCCCTGAGAACAAATACTGCTGACTCCATTGCATAAATTGATTAATAAACCGTTTTTTTGTTTTGTTTTTACTGCGACAGTATTTTGGTGCTTGTAGAACTTAAACACATTTTTGTTTCTGGTCTGCAGAGGTTATGTAAATATAGCTCATATTTCTTGTTTTTTGGGATCTCTGCAGGGATAGTATGATATTCGATAACAGATTTTTGAGTTTTGTCATGGTCTTTATTGCACAGTAAGGTTTGGCTAAATACAATTAAATATAATCGTCCCTGGTACTAATGTGTTTTATCATCTTGCTTTTGCAGCAATGATTGTCATGTACCTGACGTACACCTGGGGCAACAGTGTCCATGAGCAGGGCAAGAGGAAGAATCCTGCTGACTTCGAGAACGATGAATGAACTCCTCACACCTTTCTGAAAGCTGCCCTGTTATTAATTCCAGCTCTGTATGTTTCACAAATAAAGATGAAAATATTTATGTGAAATCACTGTTGATTGATTTCATTCAACCATCTCACTGTGGTTGGATTAATGTTAATTTCATGTGGGTGTCGCATCAGTTTTACTACAGTTGTACAAATTTAGTGCTAAAAAACAAAAAATGAATTGCCTACAGTTTTGATAATTGCTCGTTATTTATCAATCAGTTCCAGTTCCAACATCTCCAGTGTGATGATTTTCTGCCTCTCCCTGTTTTATATCTTGGTAAATCTAATTTGGTTGTATTTTGAACCAAGGGTTGAAGAATATGAAGATACCGCCGTGGGGTCTGATACTATTTTCTGACATGTTACAAGACTATAAAGATCATGAACACACAAATCAATAATGAAAATAATTACATTAATTAAGGGGGTTTTGGGAATGATGGCAGGCTTAAATACTTGTTTTGGGAGACAGTTGTCATAAACGTGGTCATGAGCCTAACAAATAAAATCACATTACAATAAGGCAAGTGAGTGATAAGCATTTACACTTATTTGTAGAAGTTGTAATGATTACGGTAATGGATGGGGCTTTTATGTTGAAGTAGCCTACCGGAAGCTGGGGGAGTCACAGCCTAATAGGTAACCGACAGCAGGTCTAGATCTCTATAACGGATATGTTATAGAAATATGGCCATGGAAAGGAAATTGCAGCTTTACATCCATGGTACATTTACATAATGCAAACTTGCGGCTGTAATGACTTTCCTAGCCTCTGGGTGGCGCCCGACAACAGAGTCTAGAGCTCCGCAGTCGGATGCTATTGGTCGATGAGATAGAAAATTCCTGAACGCTCTCACGCATCTACCGGCGCACCGCATGCTGCTATTCAGCTTCATGGAACAAGAACAAGGGTGGATCAACGTCCGCTGACTGAAATCCACTGTAGCCGCTGCTGTCAACCTTAGCACTGAACTGTATTTCTGTTATTCCTTGTAATTAATTGCACTCTGCACTGTTCAGTTAGCTAGAGAAGATGTCAGTTGTCGGATTTGACGTCGGCTTCCTGAACTGCTATGTAGCGGTAGCCAGAGCAGGAGGGATTGAAACTGTTGCTAATGAATACAGCGATCGATGTACACCGTGAGTACGACTGGGCACATTGTTGAGTGTGATTTGTGTTGTATTATCCGCGCTGACAGCAGGTACAGAGTGAATGAATCCACTTTCGGTCATCATAATACTTGGTGAAGCTAACGTTGCTAAGTGGCTAGTTAGCGTGCTAACAGATTTCACAACAGGAAACGGCATGTGAGCGCTAAAGCTAATGCTAGCTGAAACAAAACCATAGTGAGTATAAAGAAATCCCGGCACCCTTTCACGTGATAAGATGCGTCTTGCGGCGTCTTACCACAATAAAATCGTCGAGATAAACTAAAGACTAATAATTGACCTGCCCAGTCAGGTGATGAATTTATTTTTTTTTTTTTTAACCGTAGGCACGAATGAGCGCATGACGGGAGGAGGCCGGATCCAGGCTGTCAAAACGGCTCGATCAATCCATTGTACTTCATTTTCAGACCCATAGTCCATAAAAGAAACCGATCAATGAGAATAGAATAAGATTAGTTTCTAAAAATATATTCTGCAAACATTTTAAATTACGTGAAACGGTGAAATCGTCATTATCACAACCAGTTGCCATTTTATCACTGGTTACCTTAACCGTATTCGAAGCTGCAGCATTGTAAAAAAATAAAATAAAATAAAATAAATTGAAGTAAGAGGGGAATTGTGTTTTCTGTTTTTAGAGCATTTGTTTCTTTTGGACCCCGGAATCGATCCATCGGTGCAGCTGCTAAAAGCCAGGTATGTTTCCATGGGATGATAGATACGTGATGTCTAACCTGACAGACTGACTAGAGGATCCAGTATTTCTATAGTGCATGACTAGTGAGTTTTATTTTTTTCTTCACAGATCGTCACAAACTGCAAGAACACAGTCCAAGGGTTCAAGAGGTTTCATGGCAGGGCGTTTACAGATCCCTTCGTGCAGCGCCTCAAAAACAGTTTGGTCTACGACATTGCACAAATGCCTGCAGGAACAACTGGCATCAAGGTGAGAGAAGAATGAGGAACATTCATATTTAAATGTACATGTTAGAGTGATGACTAGTTATAGACCAGATACACTAGATATAGTTCATATTGGTGCTCTGCGCAGACCTGCAATGATTCCCATGTATTGTCATTTGGCCAGATAATCCCGGTAATTAACAACTTGACAAAAACATTTTTGGATGGAGGGGAAAAAAAATTCCTTAGGCACTCAGTTCAAGCAAAGAGAAATGCCTTTATTCATTGGGCATATTTATGGTTTAAAACAATAACTGGTTACGGTTAACTGATTACACCTGGTAATAAAATCCAAAAACCGGAAGTGACCACCATTCTGTTCTGAGAAGGAGAAAACGCACTTTAACAATAATATTAAAGATAATACAACAAAACGCATACAAATCCTATGACACAGCATGATACAGTCCTATAAATTGCTACAAATAGGATTATTCTTTGTTAAAACCTTTTTTATAGTTAATTTTTCATTCAGACCTGAATGTCTTTTTATCTTTGGAAGACCAAATTAGTTTTTGTTTGGGATTATTTATTATTTTTCAGTTCTGTGGTGTCAGTCTGGTGCTTATTAATTGACTTTTTTCAAACAAAGTTTTAATGCCAAAAGCGCTAAAAGCTTGTAGATGAACAACACTTTTATTGCACCATGTGTGCGTCTTGAAGTTGGGAAATGTTGAGCGGAACTGAGGAGAAGTTTGAAATGTAGCCTTGGTGATGCGGGGATACGGGGGATATCCAGGCAATGTTAAATGAAGCAAATAAGTCACTGCACACGTTTGGAAATGTGATTTGTTGTTACATTTAATGGTGAAATAATGTTTTACATTCGGCCAGCAGTTGACTTGTGTTTTGTCTGCCCATTATCGTTCGGTCACTTGCTGTGCAGAACACGGTAGGAATCATCTAGAGCTGTGTAATTATCTTGTCTGACAATTTGACTGCTACTCAAGGTGATGTACATGGAGGAAGAGAAGGTGTTCAGCATTGAACAGGTCACCGCCATGCTGCTGACCAAGCTGAAGGAGACCGCAGAGAGCGCGCTTAAGAAGCCTGTGGCTGACTGTGTTGTGTCAGTAAGTGATGCATATTACTGTGCAGTTTTTCAATGCTGTCCCTGCACATATGTAGATTATGCAGCATATGAAAGCCTAAATGCTCCGTGCATGCAGGTGTTGTCACTTATGTTGCCTGTTTACACCTGTGTTTATATAAGTATGCAGAGTTTGGTACAACGTCTTGAAAGTTGAGAAAATGCTTCATTTTAAGCGATATGTTTTCACGGTTAGGAATATGCTTGCTTTTCAAGATAATCTGCTGTATCATCTACACAATCACATATGAACCAAAAATATTTTTTAGTATTTGAAGTGAAAAAATCTCGTCATATATGTTTGTTGTCTCCTGGCATTTATAGTAACAATTTAGATTTGATGATAAAGGCTTTTGCGAGTCTGGAAATGTTGCGGTTATGGTCATGGTACCTTGAAAGTGCTTGAATTTGACTCTTAACACTACGAACCCTGATAGTAATCTATTTCACTGTAACCAGGTTCCCTGCTACTACACTGATGCTGAGAGGAGATCAGTGGTAGATGCTGCCCAGATTGCTGGTCTCAACTGCCTGAGGCTTATGAATGAGACAACTGCAGGTCTGTATTGGGTGTTTTTTTGTTTAGTTTTTTTCGGGCAGGGATGTGTACTCATCGTGGCTGCCACTCAGACTAACATTAGTCATAAAATGCACACTTTGACATTGATCCCAGTAGTTGTTTACTTCATTATTAATTTAAGAATTTTCCTTCCAGTTGCATTGGCGTATGGGATCTATAAACAGGATCTGCCTGCTCCCGAGGAGAAGGCCCGGAATGTGGTGTTTGTGGACCTGGGCCACTCTGGGTACCAGACATCCGTGTGTGCCTTTAATAAGGGCAAACTCAAGGTGCGCGGCCTAACGAACATACCGTAGCGTGCGTCCTTTGCCAATCCGTGAGAGGCGTTGTTTCATTCCTCTTCTCCGTGTCTCTCAGATTCTTGGCACGGCTTGTGACCCAGAGTTGGGAGGAAAGGACTTTGACGAGGTACTGGTGAAGTATTTCTGTGAGGAATTTGGTAAGAAGTACAAGCTTGATGTCAAGTCAAAGCCCAGGGCCCTGGTCCGGCTCTACCAGGAGTGTGAGAAACTGAAAAAACTGATGAGTGCCAACTCCTCTGACCTGCCGCTTAACATCGAGTGCTTCATGAATGATATTGATGTCACAGGAAAACTGAACAGGTAGACCAACAAGAAACACTTTAGTTGCTTTCAGTATCCATATCTACTGGGTCTTCTTTTTAAATGTCTTTTATTAAAGCTTATGTTATGTTTTCTCCTGCACAGGGCTCGGTTTGAAGAGTTGAGTGCTGACATTTTGACCCGAGTTGAGGCTCCACTGCAGAGTCTCCTGGAACAATCCAGTGAGAATACTTTTACTTGCACCCACTTTATTTACCCGTCTTTGTTATCAATTCTGTTAAAGAACAGTCGTGTTTGCAAGCGCATCAGTTGCGATAATAAAACCGTTTGCGTTCCATTAGAACTGAAAAAGGAAGACATCTATGCAGTAGAGATCGTGGGTGGAGCTTCCAGGATCCCCGTCGTCAAAGACAAAATCAGCAAATACTTTGGGAAGGAGCTGAGCACCACGCTGAATGCTGATGAAGCTGTGGCCAGAGGGTGTGCTCTGCAGGTACTTTGGTTTTTAAAGCCGGTCTCGGGCGCCCTCCTGTCGCTCGCCAGAAAATCATTTCAATCTGTTGATGTTTGATCTTTTTAGATTTCAAATGTCCACTGTGACTGCAGCTCTCATTCAATCACTGGTTGTGTCTCCACAGTGTGCGATACTGTCACCTGCCTTCAAAGTGCGCGAGTTCTCCATCACAGATGTTTCTCCTTATCCAATCTCCTTGAAGTGGCATTCTGCTGCAGAAGAAGGTTTGAGGTATAAAAAAAAAAAACTAAACATTTTTAAATTTCTTTCATTGTTGTTTTTGTACTGTGTCTGGTCTAAATAATTATATGTAATAATTGTAATTAAAAAAATGAATTTGTTGTAGTGATTGCGAGGTGTTTCCCAAGAACCATGCAGCACCTTTCTCTAAAGTGCTGACCTTCTACCGCAAAGAGCCTTTTTCTTTGGAGGCCTACTACAACTGCCCTAATGAGCTGCCCTACCCTGATCCCACTATTGGTAAGCAACTAAAGCTTCCTAAGTGATATATGACTACTAGGGGATAGAAAGACTCCCATAAGTGAGAAAGACCTAATGTGTTAGCGAATAGTTGTTAACCCATAAGCTACTCTGGGACTCTGGACTAAAAGCAACCAGGCACTTGCAGTCGAGGCTCCTCGCCTCCGGAACTCCCTGTCCGAGGATCTGAGGCCTGCTGAATCATTTATTTTAAATCACTTCTCAAAACATTATCTTTTTTAAAATGTTTATTAATTCTAGCACACAGTTTTATTGCCAACATGTCTAATCAGTTTTTTTTTTCTTTTCGTATTTATCTTTATTGTTCGGGGGGATTTGTTCCTTTTTATTTCTGTATTATTTGTAATACATTTTTAATTGCTTGATTTATTTGCCAGTCCTGAAATGTTTGAATCGTGGATCAATCATGTAAGGCACTTTCTTACTTTGTTTTGAAAAGTGCTGTTCAAATAAAGTTATTATTATTATTATTATTATTATTATTACCTACACATCCAGCAGACACAAAGCAAGACTAGCATCCTGTCATGTGTCTGTCAACCTGACAAATGGGAGTCGGCCTCTTCTTAGTGCTGGTTCGGTCCACAGACAGAAAAATATCTGGGTTGATTGACATGATCAAACTGATAAGCAAAATCAAATGATTGACCTCATCTGCCAAGATTGCTAGCATCAGGAGAGGCCTCAATGAGGCTTGGTGTACTTAACTTTTGCTATTCCCCCGCACAGGTCACTTCCTGATCCAGAAGGTTGTCCCACAGGCATCTGGGGAGAGCTCAAAGGTGAAAGTCAAGGTGCGGGTGAACATCCACGGCATCTTCAGTGTGTCCAGCGCCTCCCTGGTTGAACTGCAGAAGTGCGACGAGTCGGAGGAGCCCATGGAAACGGAACAGGCCAATGACAAAGACGGAGAGGTACTTCGGCCCGTTTTTATACCGAGCGTCGGATCGGTATGTGCACAACTATCTGTACTTCTGCTTTGAGATTAAAACGTGTTTGCGTTTCTCCCCTGCAGAGCACGATGCAGACCGATCAGGATGACCAAGGAGGTCAGGGAGAGGGTCCGAAAGAAGCGGAGGAGAAGACGCCACGTGAGAATGAAGAGATGGAGGTAAGATGCTCAATTTGTGTTCAGAACAAATACAGAGTTACCAGTTTCTTAGATTGGCTTCAAGAGAAGACACTTCAGTAGTATTTGATACTTTTTCCTCCTCCTGTATGTAATTGGGGTTAGACATTTGAAACACAATATGGTGCCATGTAATACAGTACCACTAATTGCGGCCTCAAACATGAAGAGCCAATAAAGCGGTATGTCATTGCACGTCTTGATTCCTTTTTGAGTGACATTTTGAATCTTAATGCCTATTCCGTTTCCTTTCAGACTACCACAGAGGAGGGCAAAAGTGAGAAGAAGTCTGACCAGCCCCCGCAAGCCAAAAAGCCCAAAGTCAAAACAAAAGTCCTGGAGCTTCCAATCGAAAACAGTCCTCAGTGGCAGCTAGCAGAGGACATGCTCAACCTTTTTGTAGAAAACGAGGTAACTAAATGTTCATCCATCACACACAAACACGCACACACACACACACACACTACTAAATCCAGCCACCTGGCTGGCATCTTTCATTACTTGATCTATTTTGAAGTGTTTCGTGGTAACGGTTGCTGTTTGCGTTCTCCTCAGGGTAAAATGATCATGCAGGACAAGCTGGAGAAGGAGAGGAATGACGCTAAGAATTATGTAGAAGAGTACGTGTATGACATGAGGGACAAACTACATGGGATGCTTGAGAAGTTTGTCGGTGAATCTGTGAGTTAAACCGTCAATTCTAACTCTTTGTAAAAGGTTTATGATCAAAGTTAGCTCAATTATAGTCACTTTTCTTTTACATATTGTGTGTTTTGTTGTTTGTTTTTTTTTACCGTTAGGACCGAGATGCTTTGTCATTAAAGCTGGAGGATACTGAAAACTGGCTGTATGAAGAAGGAGAGGACCAACCCAAACAGGTGTACATTGACAAACTGGCAGAGCTAAAGGTAATAATTATTACAGTAATTGCTTTTTTTCTCTCTCCATTGATTGGTTGACATTTTGATTTCTTTAACCGGCGTGTATACTGTGTTCGCTACAGAAACTTGGCCAGCCCATCCAGGAGAGGTATACAGAGGCTGAAGAGAGACCTAAAGCATTTGAGGAGCTGGGAAAACAAATCCAGCAGTACATGAAATTTGTTGAAGCATACAAAATGAAGGTAAAACTAAAGGCTAAAGATCATTTTTGTAATTTTTTATTATTTCTCTCCCTGTTATGGGCTTTACCTCACACATACACACACGTGTTTATTGCATGTCCTTTAAAATAACCGAATACTATTAATTTATACAATTTCTGTTCATCTCGTACACACCAAGTACTTGCAGTAATTGGCCAAATCACTTTTGTTGTTTCCCTGTTGATTTCCAGGAGGAGCAGTATGACCATTTAGATGAGGCAGATGTCACCAAAGTGGACAAACTTACCAATGACGCAATGATCTGGATGAACAGCGCCATGAACCAGCAAAGCAAACAGAGCTTTGCGGTGGATCCCACTGTCAAAGTAAAAGACATTCAAGCAAGAACAAGGGTGAGTGTCTTCTCATTAGAACATCAGAATCCCATACGTGTGAAAGAAATGTGAAAATGTTAGATTTGTCCAGTAAATACAAATTGTAGCTGTATCTCCCACACACCGTTTTTACAGTAAAATGTTGGGTACATTTCCAGGAGCTGTTCTCCGCTTGTAACCCCATTGCGACCAAGCCCAAGCCCAAGGTGGAACTTCCCAAGGAGGACACGCCTGCAGAGCAAAACGGGCCTGTCAACGGACAGGAGAAACCCCAGGAAGACTCGGCAGACAAGGGGACCGCTGAGAACACGGGCAACCCCGCCTCAGAAACCACAGAAAGCAAGCCTGACATGGACCTCGATTAAAGCAGTTTAACGCCCTCCCTAAGAAAAGCTAAACGGGGGGGAGTTGGTTGTTTCAGATTGAGATGCAGCCCGGGTGTATATCAGAGCAGGTTAAGTGTGACAGGAACAGCACTTCACAGTTAAAATCTGGCAGGGTGATTAGCACACCGAGCCCCCCTCCCCCCTCCTGGTGGTATCTCTCTGATGACATAGCATGCCCTCTCTCTTTCTGAATGACATAAATCAAAAAGCCAGCCGCAGTAAGCCTGTTTGACAATGAGCGCTGTACACATGATGGTATTTATTTCTGTTGTGTGCTCTGTACATGTTTTGGTCTGTGTCACAATATGGTTTTAATAAAGTTATTGAAAATCACTAGTGCCATCTTTGCATTGTTTTGGTCCAGGTTTCACGGCATGATTCCTAGAATCGGAATCAGAACCACATTTATTGCCAAGTAGGTTTACATGACATGAAGGGGAGTTTAAATTCCACTATTAAACACATCATACATGTCGAGTTTTAAATGATGTAATATAAATAAAAAAGAAATACAATAGACAATAAATGGGGCTTAGTATCAGAGAAACATGTATCCTAATGTAGGTAAAAAGGTGAAATTTACAGAAAATTAAACATTTAAATGAACAAATTTTGAAATGTGTGTTGAACGTGTTTTGAAATGAGTTTAGTTGGTGCTGGTGTATAAGATCATGTAAAAATTCTCAAATCCTGGCAACGGCCGTGCTAGTTAGCTTTACTTTAGTGAGTCACGACATAAAGGTTATTGGAATAAAAACCGGTGTTATATGTTAAATGTGTAAGTAACTGAGTAAAATATGAACCTGATAAGGAGGAAGTTAAGTTAGAATCAAGGGATGCTGGAAAGGTTACGTTTCCAGGCATTTACACTGAAATTGAAGCATAGTAGTTTAATGTCTGCTAGTATCTAATGGTTTCCTACTACGACTACATTGTTTTTTTTTTTAAAGCTGTAAACCACTCGACAGCAGTTTTCGGCATCTTAAGGACGCCTAAAGAGCTTTCCGGTACTTTTGTGCTGTTTTTCTCACATCAAATTAGCCACTTAGCTTGCTAGCTAACGCTTTGTGATGCCCGATGACAGTGAACGTCACCTCCGCGGTGAGCGCTGTTTGTATCCAGCCAAAAGGAATCACATGATCCATCCAGATCCTGTCTGCTGCGAGGCAAAGCTACAGATAGAGTCCAAGGTATGTGTGTATGCAATTAAATATTTTTACATAATATGTGTTTTATTTTCACACCGATCCCACAGTGAAAGTTTGGGTCACACTGCGCGATTGCGTCAAAGTTTGTCACCGTGTTTTGGGCAGATTGTTTAGCAGTTGTTCAGCAACCCCACTAATCGACAGTGATCTCGCTTTACTGTTGCTGGATGACATGGTTACCTTGATGAGTCTAAAGTCTGACATAGGTGTGTTTTGACCTGATTTAGCTGCTTCGAGGCTGAGCTCTTTCAGACAAGAAAGACAAGCTCCTCTTTCCTCATTGTTTTCCCCCAGGACGATGAAGCTGATCATACTAAACGACTACGACCAAGCAAGCGAGTGGGCTGCAAAGTACATCAGAAACAAGGTTTTACTGTTCAAACCTGGCCCTGACAGATATTTCACTCTGGGGCTCCCCACAGGTAAGTAAGTAGGAGGTGGCAACCCTTTTTACTGCTGTGTTTTATTTCTTAGAAAGTTAAAATATTAAGGCATGGCTCTATAAAAACTGTCTAACTTATCTTGTCTTACTTCCCCATGCATATTGGGGATTCAAATCAAACAACACATAATATTTCCTGACACTACATGTTTTACATTTAATCTTTTACACAGAGCCTGAATAGCGATCGTGTTTATTTGGTGGAGAAAAACAATAGTTTCCTTTAAAACACATAGTAATACTCTAAATTCTCCCAAAATGGGAGTAAATGTACGTTGTTAGTTTCCTCTTTGTTTCTTTCTGTGAGTAAGCGTTTGCTTGTCTTCAGGAAGCACCCCTCTGGGTTGTTACAAGAAACTGATCGAGTACTACAAGAACGGAGAAATCTCATTCCAGTATGTAAAAACGTTCAACATGGACGAATATGTAGGTAAGTCTTCCCTGGTTTTGTTTTTTTGTTTTTTTCTCCCAACATAAAACGGTTGCACATTTAGGAATTCTTGAAAGCTCTGATCTCGATTGTGAAATTGTCATAAAATCCTGTATAGGACTTCCCAGAGATCACCCCGAGAGCTACCACTCCTTCATGTGGAATAATTTCTTCAAGCACATAGACATAAAAGCAGAGAACACCCACATCCTCGATGGCAACGCTGCCGACCTGCAAGCAGAGTGTGAAGCCTTTGAGGGGAAGATAACAGCTGCTGGGGGGATCGAGCTCTTTGTCGGAGGTCAGGAGGCCACAGTGCTGACAATGACTGTTACCCAACTACACATATCAGATTTGTGCTCAATCTCATTCTGGTATCAAGTGATTCATTTATAAAGCGGCAGTAAAATTCAAACAACTCCTCCTCCTGTCCTGTCAGGTATTGGACCAGATGGCCACATTGCCTTCAATGAGCCCGGTTCAAGCTTGGTGTCCAGGACTCGGGTGAAGACCCTAGCAAAGGACACTATCATGGCTAACGCCCGATTCTTTGATGGGGATCTCTCAAAGGTGCCCACCATGGCTCTGACTGTGGGAGTGGGCACTGTCATGGATGCAAAAGAGGTTAGCAGCCTAGAGGAATGTGAACCCTCTGGGTTTTTTTTGTTGTTGTAGTTTTTTTTGCTTCAGTTTTTGCTGTTTCAGCAAAATCTCAAACAGACCACTTGTTAAGAATCCACATTTTCTGAAAGAACTTTGCTTTAAGTTGCAGAACAGTGCATTGCTCAATGATCTTGTCATCTTCCTGACGCACTTGGGGGGAAAAAATAACAATTGCATGTAGCTCTTGCTCAGTCACACAGCCCACAGGTCACATTTTCCATTTCTTCTCAGGTCATGATTCTCATCACTGGAGCACACAAGGCATTTGCTTTATACAAAGCTATAGAGGATGGCGTGAATCACATGTGGACAGTGTCCGCGTTCCAGCAGCACCCACAGACCGTGTTCGTATGTGACGAAGATGCCACCCTGGAACTGAGGGTCAAAACTGTCAAGTACTTCAAAGGTGAGACTAAATCACAAAGCCACAGGGCTTTAAGTTACTATATTTGACTTGCAACAATTGCTACCTAGGTTGCATTACGCAAACATATTTGCCGAACAGACATGACTTCTAGAAAACGTGCTGATTCTCGCTCTTTCTTCAGGGATGTTGCATGTGCACAACAAGCTGGTGGAGCCGCCTCCCTCAGGGCCAAAGAAGAACTGAGGAGATCTTTTCCAAACTTTGTGGATTCATGACGCATCTTTTTTTCTAAAAGTAACACTCCAATTATTCCTTTGTGTTCTGGTGCCTGTACATTTGTGGACATCAAGCAGTTCTTGGTGTTGACCTCAACTAATTGTTGTAGAAATAATCTGGTGCTGATATTGCGCAGGCTATTCGGGTTTTCAGTTGATTGTTCATACAGTTTTTCTTCTCATTTGTTCTTTTTAATAAAGTGCATTTCATTTGTATATCTCTGTGTCGCTGTCTGGGGTTGGGTATGGGTGAAATGCTTAGCTTAGTATTCTAGTAGTCTGTTCCTCCTGTCACATGACAACTCGAACAACTAATGTTGCCTTTAAGTGCTCCTTGTAAACTTCGTCCAGGTTTCTGCTGGACGTTATGGCTAAATGGCCCTTTCAACAAACTTGAAGAGAAATTGCAGCACAGAGCCCTTGTTGTATATTTTCTCAGACTCAGCACCATACATGAGTACAATATGGAGGTAGAGTAGCGTGATTTTCTGCTGGGTTACTTTATACTTCATACTTTTACTCCATTACATTTATCCAACTGCTTTAATTGGTTGTGATTTTGCAGTTTAAGATTTAATAAACAAACGTTATGATTGTCTCATTAAATATGATGCATTGTTAATGAAAAATTACCCATTTATATGAAGGAATTTACTACAAATTGAAAAACTACATCATTAAAACTGCCCAATAACATAATATTGGCCTATAGAAGTGAAGGCATAATGTTATGCCTTTTGATGCTTGAAGTTCCTTTTTGTTAATAATATTGATTAATTTTAAAGTAAAGTTCTATGGACTATAGTTTACATTATAGTATTTTCTTTTGCTCGTTCATGCTAACAACTTGTAGTTCAATATTCCGACAGCACTTGAAGGCAGCATCAGAGCCTGCCACCGACCGGGCGTCAGCAGTGGGAGAAGGAAGGAGATGGCCGACTAGGAAGCTACAATACCGTTACTACTTCGTTGGCGACATACAGTTTACTTTATACACCTTCACGGCTGAAGTGGAAAGAGGACGTTTTGAAATAGTTCGCTCCTCTTCCACGATGGCAGAACAAAATAGCAACGTCAGATATCAAGAGGTATGTAACAGTTTGCTTGCACGCTAAAACGAGGCTAACAGCTAGTGTTAGCTGCTGCTGCCCCGGACAGCTAACACTAGTCAACAGCCTGTCACTGAGGAAAACAACGAGCTCAACCGACATTTGTTTACGGGCGGGCGTGAGCTGGCGACCAGTATGTTAAGCGTTTATCAAACCATATTACTCACACTGAAATAAACTTATTCATCATAATTCCGTCCCAACTAACGCGAAGCCTATGTGTGACCCATTTTCTTTTAGCAGCTAACTAGTTGCTCGTAACGTTAGCAAGTAGTGGCTGGCCTGAGCAGGACCGCCGTGCAGCGTCGGGTTGTGTCTGGTCTCGGATCCTGGATCAGTAACTGAAACTCCAGAGAGAGAGAGAGAACGCGATCAAAATACTTATATAAACATGCAGCCTGTTCATTTATTCACATATATTGCAGATGATGTGTGAAATCACTTAGTGCACCGCGTGCAGTTTAACTGGGGCTGTGCACTTTGGATGTTGTGTCAGAGGCCGACTGGGTTAATCCTTACTATTCGGAGAGAGACACGTCTATCGTGACCACTTGTTGCACGGTACATTACGCAAGTGCGACATCGGTGCTTGTTGGACACCTGACGTCGGGTGTGCTTTGTGGGAGAGGTGGGACTAACTTCACATTGCAAGTGTTTACATATTAAATGACAAATGTCTGTTTGTGGCAGAATAAAATGTCCTTATATTGATGTAAAAATGCCCTTGTTAAGTTGTTATGCTTAATTACTTGCAACGTAATGTCCCAGAACAATAACACATCTTACAGGGATATTTATCACACTATAAATGCCATGGCAAAAGTTAATATCTATTATCTCATAACACGCATACATATTGTTATATAGCCCGAGCCTACTTGGAGGTTAACTTTACAGTCTTGTTTCCTTCCTAAAATTCCACGTACTTTGAGCCTTTTCATTTGTCATAGCCGACAAGCACTCAAGTTTTCCTGAAAGATGTCATTTTAAGTTTTGATGTTTATTCATTTACTTTTCCTCAGCTGGTGAATGAGGAGGAGCCCGCCCAGTCATCCCAGGAGGCTCCTGCCCAGGACGCACCACCACCGTACTGCAGCATCGCTGCAGCAAACGCAGGTTAGGCTCCATCATATGCTGTCGGATAACTCGGAATGAACACAATTAAGAAGTGGGGGGAATATTTCAATCTATAAACATCACTGTCGCTACATACTAATCCAAGTATGTGTACACATTTCCTAGAACAATTTGCAGGAAAATAGAAACGGGCATACAGCTAAAAAGGGCAATAAATATTCATAAACATATAATTATTATGTACATAGAAGTAGGAAAGTTTTGCATCCTAAAGTATTGAGAGTGTAGAAGTACTTGCAGTGAAATATGCCCCAAAAACAAGTATAAAAGTATAAGTAATCACTGTGAAGAATAATTTTGCCATCTGAATGTTTTGCATCTAAAACCTCCTTTTTAAAAGTAACAACCGTCATCAGAGAAGTATTCAAAACAAGGGTAAAAAGTGCAATAATTCACACTGAAATCTCACAAAATGAAGTGAAGTACCAGTGCCTCATACCTCAAGTGTGCTGAAGTACAGTACTTGAATAAGCGCATACAGTTCTGTCAGTCCTCTGCTCTTATTTGTCCTACGCTGTGAACCTTTTAGAATGAATAATTGGATGGTAATGCACGAGGCCTTTTAGAAAGGTCTCTTGTTTCCAACCCGGCTTCTTAAGAGGGCACCGGACAGCACGTTGCGTAAGTTGGGTGTAGCCCTGAGCACTCCCCGGGTGAGACCATTGATCTGATTGAATGCTATTTATGTTTGAACAACACAAAGGAGCATTCTGGGTAGCTGCCAAATGACCCAGATAGAAGTCTTGGCATGGTGGCTCAGTGCACTGCACTTAGAAGATCACAAGAAGGTCCTGGGTTCAATCCCCCAGGTAGCTCAGAGCCTTTCTGTGTGGAGTTTGCATGTTCTCCCCATGTTCACTAGGGGTTTCCTCCATAAAAGCATAAAAAACCCATGGAAAAAACGTGCAAGAAGAACGAATTGCTGCCCTGTCCCTGACCAAGACAGGGCATGAACACTTGGACTTGGTCCCTGGTCGCCGCATGAATGGCTGACCACTGCTCCAGCTGTCCTCCCGGAGGAAGGACAACTGGATGGG
>JAVQJD010063459.1:0-21103 GCA_036023655.1 Nannoperca australis | reverse complement strand
CTCTCTCTCTCTCTCTCTCTCTCTCATAGAGGGGCATTTGCAATAGAGTCTGTAGTTAACACTGTCTGTAGTATTTTGAAGCTTTTACATGTGTTCATGAAGGCGGTTGCTAACAAGTGGCTAAATGAGACTACAGAGATTGTCTGGGACATTAAACATCATCACGCCAAACACAGAAACTGATATACTCACTTGTCTGCCTTCACACTTTTACAAATCTCTGACTCAAGCCTGTGACTTCAGCATAGAACTCTGATTCCTGGTTCATGCATCTCTTTTTCTGAAGTGTCTTTGAACGAGCCTCCTCGCTCCAGGACTGCCGTTCTGTGGCTGGGGCTCCACTCCTGTGGAGACGGACGAGTTATGGAGATCAATGAAGTAACACATTCATATTTTAGTTTCTGATATTCTTGGTGAGAGCCGGTAAACTGTTCATATCTCTTTAGGCAGAAATGTTGCCGCTAACACTCCTGGCAGTTGACTGAAAATGCTGCCCATGTTAAATGCAGCAAATCACACCAACACAACTCTACATCTCCAAATTGCCAAATCTCCACAAAGATCATTTCTACTTGACTTTTTCCAAATGTCGCACTCTTTGTGAGAAACAACATTGTTCACTTTGTACATTGTACACCATCACGGATTTGGCCATGAAATTGCCCCTTAAACAAAACACTCCAGGTTTTAGAAGGTCAGTGGAGCCTGATAAAGTGCAGTTTGGGCTGGAAGTCATGTCTACAAACTTCAGTGCTGTCTGCAATCAAGGCAGAGCTGTAGCCCAGTTGCGTTTTGTTTTGGATCTGTGGTCCTGATATAATTTGTGCTGGCAGCTCCAGGTCGTGGCTTATACAGAGTACTTTTTGCAGCTATCAGGCAATAACATTGCACCTACCAAAAGTCAGTGTATAGTGCCATCTGAGTCATCCAGGTGGGAAGATGTCAGAACAAATTAAAGTAATCCTCTGGACTCCTGAAGTGTGATGAAACATTTTGCAGTTGAACAACAAGTCCAGTAGCATGAAGATTTGTGTTGACTACCAAAATACAGTTTTTTATGAATGATTTCTTCTTGAATTGAAATGCATTTCTTCATGAAATCAAACATTAACTATGTAATCTTATCACATGAAGATAAAAGGGACATTTTCAGTTCTTTACTTGATTCCACACTCGTACCAGTCCTGTGGCTCCTTGCTAGACTTTCGATGATAAAGGAGCAGATCACACTGAGATCTTACACCAAGCCAGAAGGCACGTATTCCTGCCAGGGTATTTGATCTGTGATAGAGGGATACTCATCGTTGTCTCACCAGCAACCTTGTGTGTGCTGTGCTCCTGTTTGTTTGTGTATCTGTTTGACCATGTGTGTGCTCATACATGCAATAAAGCAGTAAAGTGGGATAAGAGCTTTAATAAGGAGGAGTTGGAGGAAGGCACATCAGGCTATGACTGAGCTATTTGCCTCTGTGATCCAGACACAGTGACCTGAGTCATGTTTTGTAGACTTACGTTGTAATCTAAAATGTTATTATCTGTTGCTGTTATATGTTATAAAGGAGATTTTGTTTTTATCTCAGTGAGGCTTTTTCCTGGTTAAATACAATTTGAAGAATTAAAAGAAGATTTAATTGATTTGTTTGTCAGAAGATGATAATTCCTCTAATCCTTACTGCATTGGCTTTGTTTTCCATGTTATCATGCCATTTATTCATTGTTTTAAGAAAGCTGATTCATTTTAAACAGTTAATAACACAACTCTTTGACCTGTAAAGTAATATTAAACATTTGCAATTATCTGGGAAAGTCAAGGATATGGCTCTGCTGATAAGCTATTAGCTAAGGTATTGACCTTGGAAATGGAAGTCTAATGAGCTATTAGCTGAATTGAATTTATAATGTAGTTAAGCTGCATATAAAAGCTGTTGAATTAATCAAAAGGCACATCAGCTTGTTGTGTAAGTTGCATATATCTAGCCTTTAGACAAGTTATTTATGAAAGCTGCAGTCTTAAAAAAGACTTCTTATTAAGTCAGAATGCATTATTCTAATAAGCCTCTGTGCTACATCTGTTTTGCTATGCACGCAAGCGACCATTAGCTCAGATGATGACCTTAATGACCCAAGGCTGGCTAGAAGCTGCTCACCCATTGCCAAACTTTGTCCTTTCACCAAAGCTTGTGATTAAAAGTGTGTCTCCTTCTCACAGGCCAGCCAGAGTTCAACTATCCAGCATCCCAAACCGACTTAATGGGCTAAAGCTGTTGGACACAGTGATTTAATGGTGTCAGATATTCTCCTTTTGAACTGAACAGTGGGTGTGGGGTAGACTGCTCCTAGTATCATTGTCATATGGGGTCCATAAAACAAAGGCTGAAGCAGAGCCAGTGGTGATGTAAGGCCTTTTCGTTGTTGACGTCTTCCAGACCTCTCACCTGTCTCCCTGCTTGTAAAAAGCACTACGATGTCTCGTTAATGTCTCTTTAATAGCTGATTGATGTGGGTCATGTCAGACATTGCATTAGCTGTTGCTTTTGGCCATCAGTGAAAAGCCTAACGGGTGATAACATGTCAGCACGTAGAACGAATGCTCCACCATTTTGGATGTTGATGAATGACCTGATGATGTACTTCAGTCTCAGATCCCACAAGGATTTCACTCTGGCTTGGAGACCATCCTCAGACCTGGTTCTAAAACCATTAATACCCTTTTTCCACCCACTTGGAACCGGTCCTTCTGTGCATTTCGACCAAAAGTTGGTTCCCAATGGTTCCGATCAAATCTGGTGGAAACGTGGGCTGGTTTTCTAGAAAGCACCAAAGTTCCAAGAATCCTGTACAGAATCAGTTTAAAAACCAGATCTGATTTAGTGGAGAGAGGACATTAGATGGGCTCAATTTGAATACTTAAAATAAAAATAGTGGGTCTTGGCCATAGGCAAAGTCAGCTAACTCATTTTATTCAAACTGGAGATTCCTTCAAGCGTCCCCTCCAGCTGCGTTGCATTCCAAGCTTGATATGTTCTTTTATTTCTCAGGCTCCCATGTACTAACCGAGCAGCAGACTGGGAATAATAAGTGATGTTGTGGCTGTAACCTCTCATAGTTTTTGATCAAAGGTGTCAGATTTGTTGTACAGTTTTGCTAAAGTACAAAATCCAAAAATAGTAGTATAGTTCAAATCAAATCATACCTCTACAGAAAATGACAAATAGACTAGAAATAAAATGACCATAAACCCTGACTAGCAGGCTAATCCCATTTCCCACCTATAGTACAAACTCAATTTAGCCTTAAAAAGTCCCAAACCAACAACAAGGAATGTGTTATGCAATAATAACGTGTCCTAACTATCATTTAATGCTGTCTTTGAAGGAAGTTTGTAATTTGCTCTTTACTCTTCTGCGGAATATTATCTGTGCTGTCTTTATTACCATAAAATGTAGAAACTGTGCCTGAATAAAAGAGTTTTGCAATCCTAGCTCCTAATACCTCCGTCAGTCTGAGAACTAACACAGCTTACAGCCTGAGGCTAGAACAAGAGATGGCCAATAAAGACCTAACAATATGTGGTGGTAGATCAAAATCCCTGGATGAAGCCGGTTTCCAATTTCATTTAGGAGCAAAATGCCTTTAGGCTCGGTCCCACAGTTCTGCATTTCTAGTGATTCAAATCTGGGTGTGGATGGGTATGGGGCAAAGCAAATAACTCTTGAAATACAAATAAAATTCACTGTCGACACTGTGAAAAGAGTTACATGCAGTCACATGCATTTGAGCCCACCCAGCATGTGTGCACACCTGCACATTCACACTTAACGTTTCCAACACTGTCATGTGTCTCTGGGACAGCTAAAAAATATCCCCCCGCATCAATAGCATTTCTTCAGTTAGGCTTTTGATCTACCAGAGTGTTGGCACTAGTCCCTGCTCTCAGGGATTTGCCTCGACTGACAGTCTGACTATCAAAGACCCAGACTGACTTTTACACTGGACAAATGTCACCAAACAAGGAAACAGAAACTCTGCTGACCTGTCGTGCTGTCTACTATCTTGGGTATGCTTTTTATTGTGAATACATTTCTCAAATGTCTGTGGTTTAGTTGTTTCTATGTTGGATTTTGGGTTTGAGTTTTAAGTGGTGTAAATATAAAAAAACAGCAGTGTTACATGACCCCCAACTCTTAACTGCCTTGATACTGTATTGAACTCCATATATAGAAGGATAATCCTCTCTTGCGAGAACCGTGGTGATCTATCTACACAAGTATTTGTTTGAGTTAGGACGAAGCCTCCGTGATTGGTTGTGGCTATGGTGAGGCCAAAACAATTCTGGCTTACTTGAATTGTTGAGCGCACAGAGGGGTACTGCTGCTTTTGGCCAAGTTGTGATCTCACTAACGCTCCTGGACTCAGGCTGCATCTTAAAATAACATGCGACGTGTTGTGCCGAAGTCTCTCAGACATACCTTGCTGCTGTTGGACTTGTTTACCATGGTGAACCTGAGCTCTGCCTGCTGTTGGAGATTACAGGGCTGGATGGGGGCCACTTGCATGCCTCAATACTATCTCGTACATTAATCAGAAGCTTTTCAGGATGAGTTATGGTAGGTTTTTGGAGGTGGGTTTTGTGAGTTTGCGTGTTTGTTTGTTGGATATCAAATTATTCATCAGCCACACAGCTTTGCCTGAGGAAGGTAAGGTAATTTATTTTAATTTTAAATTTTTGCTTGATTTTGCAATTTCCTTTAGTTGTGGATGTATTCTATATGGTCTAAATCTTCTGGATAGTTCTTAATTTGCATCTTGACAAAGCTCAGTGGAAAATAGAAGTCTCATATATTAAAAATAAGATGGATGGAGGTGGTGAGTGTGATGCTTCTCTGCAAATCCACACTTATTAATGGCTCTTCCTGACACTGCAAATATATAAAACCTTCCGCCTCTGTTCTGATACTAAACTAGGTCATTGTGACTGGTCTTATTTTCATCCAAATGTGAAATTTAGAAATGCTCTTATCTCTCGTTCTTACAATAAACCCCTTGTCTTTTTTTATGTCCGTTTTTAATCTTGCCCTAAATCAGTGATGGACAGGCACAACTTTAATACCTCTGTGCCTCGGCTTTGGTTGATTTGAGGTATTGGGAACGTCATGTTAAGTGCTGTCTTGAACTGTAGTAGTTGACGTTGATATGTACAACCTGTGTAATGTGGCTACTATCAAATCACAGTTTTATTACTTTGTCACAGGCAATGACACATTAACAATTTCTACCTCATAAATACTGTAGGCCAATGTTGGCACTCCTAAAATATTGCCAAAATTAGTAATTCTACATTTCGGTTGTCAATGCGGTTATTAGCCAAAGTACTGTAGGCAGTATGGCCAATATCATAACGTTAATGAGAATTTTTATCTGTATGATGGTATGTAAAATCTTATTTGTTGTTGTGTTAAGCATGATTAAGACAAAGTGTTTAACTGTCTGCTATTCTGAGCCTTTCTTCAACTCAAACTAAAAGTGTCCTTCATCGTCAACAAACTCCTGTAATTCCTGTAAACTCCACTGGAAACCTGTAGGAGAGAGGTGTTGATTACAATGTATGGTCGTTTTGAAGGATGTAGTTTGTGGTGCTGTTGTATTGTATTGTGTTAGTGACGTGTTTCTAGCGCTGTTCTATTTAGTTCACTTCACCCCATTATGGTGTACCTAATAACCTGGCAACTGAGTGTAATTCCAGTGGGAAACAAAGTGTACTATTAAATTAGTGCAAATTAAACTAGGCAGGCTTAGACCACGAATGATTCATCCTTGATTCTGCATGGATAATGAGAGAAAATTACATTTGAATTGAATATGAGCTGAGAACAAAGGCTGTGCAGCTGCAACAATACATTTATTAGAAGAACAGTCATACCTTTATGACTTAGCATTCCAAGGTGGTTAAGACATTACGCAACATTCACGGTGAAAATGTATCCCAGCATTCACCACCTCATCACTCGTAAACAAACATCCGCTGCCTGCCCTTGCCTGACACACTGAGACTCTTTTCTGCAAATAATCCTGTTGGTGCTGCTGCTCAAATTAAATTCGCAGACTCACCCCATTCTCAAGTCACCCAGATGAGTGAGGGCACATCTCAAATTACCTGTTAACTCAAGGCATCTAGACCCTCCTGTTGGTCACTGTCTCGCGTAGGCTGCACACATAAACACACCCCATCCACTCTGTGATCTCATTAGCAATATCAGCGCATGCCGAATCTCTGTAGCAGTAACTGCCTAAGGTTGTGTAAGCGCTTGTTGTTCGGTGCGTGACTTGTTTTGGATCACATGAAGATCAAAATGGCAAGAAAACAAACTCTCCCGTTCCTTCAGACCCTGGTCCACACCCGGGCCCATACCACAGCTATATCAGGCTGGCAGGCTGACTGGGGTCTCCTGGCTGGTTGTTCGTAGAGGATGAGACGAGTGTGACGTGTCTGTCTGAGAATGGTGTGAAAGAAAGCACATAGCATATTGAAGAGAGAAGGAACAGAAGTTCTTATTCAGACCATAGGAGCACTTTTGCGGAGTTGGTGTTTGAACTGGCTGCTTGCTTATGAAACTTGTGCGTGAGCGTGTCACTGTGATGGCAGGTGCATGTCCTGCCCAGATATTGGCATTCAGCCAGGTCTAGGCCATGGGAGGAGGAGGAAGAAGAAGAGGAGGAGGAGGAGGTGGAGGAGTTGGAAGCACTACGATCCAGGACTGTTGAGTGACAGGAACAGTGGCTGTGCACAAACTAGCCAATGAGCACAGGGCTGGCAAATGGGACCACAGCACAACAAGCTCCAGTATTCAGTTCATTTAATATGTCTTGACTCAGTACTGGGACAGCACAATGCAAGATCAAAGTGAAAATTTGATGTTCAAACATAAGGGGCGGTATGTTTGTTTTCTTTGCTGAAGAAGAAAAGATGTAAATGGTGAATATACACACGTGTATTTATTCTGGCATGCATATTTCTCCCTTGTGCCAGCACATCGTCTCCCCTCTGGGCACGAGTGCTGGAGTTAAACACCTGCACCGACACGTGATGAGGAGTCTGCAACGATCACAGGAAACCCTTCCTATGTTTCTTTGTTTTAGTGTCAGAAAAGCAAGCTGTTTTTTGGGGGCGGGGGTGGAAGGAAGAAGTAGGAAGAAGATGATACCATTTCTTACACTGTGATAAATCCCTCGGCCGTGCTATCATTTCTGTTTAATGTGCCTTTGAAAATGTTCAGAAACGGGTTCAGTTGTTGTGAAGTGGGAAAGAAAGCAGTGATCCAAGATGTTCCAAAGCAGTTAAAGAGCCCGTTCTTCTTGCTCAGGGTCAAAGTGAACTGCGGTTTAGACTAGCTTTTATTTATCAAGGGAAAAATCACAAACCTATTTGGACAAGATTAATTTACTGTATGGGTGATTTTAGTATTGTATGCACTAGTTAGTGTTTGTAATCCTGTCAGAAGTGAATAGGACACATTGGCCAATAATCTATTGACGTACAATTTGTTGTAAACCAGTTCAGAAATATTTGATTAAATATTTTCAAGAGTTGAAGATGTGTTTCATCTACATATTGAACCAACATATTTAAAAACTCAGTTATTTTGATATAATTACTTAAATATTAATGACATTTTTATGTAAGTGTATGCCGTTCCTATACAGTGACATTGCTTGTTTAAATAAAATAAAATGTATGTATGTTAGTTAGAAAATGATCAAGCCTAAGTTAGTAGCCGTTTTTGAGTTTGAAATTTGACGACTTAATTATTTCGTTCTCTCTCGTTCACACACACACACACACACACACACATGCATATATAAATAAGCCATACTCACCTTATATCCACCAGCACTCTCCTTTTAATTAAAAAGCTATCTCTTTTGCACACATGCTCACAAGTCCCCTCTTACATCTCCGCTAGTTAAGCAACACATGTTAATTTACTTTTACTGTATAAGCAAGAATTAGGCTTGGTGTGGAAGCTTGACAGAAAGGAGGACATGCATATTAATCAGATTGACTTTCTTCATAAAGGGCTTTAATTAATTTAATCACAGTCATTTTATACAACGGAAAAGGACAAAGACTAATAACGAATAGAGCAAACATATCACGTGCTTGTGTGTGTTACAGTGTTTGTAACTGTGCATTGTTTTATGACAAAAAAAGGACATTTGGTAGACATTTATTTTTTGTTATGTACTTTATGTGAAGAATCACTATAAATATAATTTGTTGCATTTGTTTTGTCCTTTTCATATTTTAATCAAATGCATCATGCCCCCCTCCTCAAGAACATAATAAGTAGTTACATAATCTAGTGATTTGGCATTCAGCCAAAATAAAAGTAACCAACACACTTTTTTAGCTATCTGCAAAAGCTTCTTTCCACTCACAGGTTTTAGCTGTCACAGGCATTCCATGTGCTGTGTGTGCGCCTTCATATGTTCATATGTGTGCTGTCTGCAGTTCACATACATGCCCGCCTCCTGTGCACGATTGGCTATTAACTTGTCAGTCAAAGCTTTGTGGAATAGAAATTATACGCCCACGGTTGTCAAGATGCTGTATAGATGCTGTAAAAATGTGGAAGCATAAAACCGGCAGCCCAGAGAGTAGGGATTGACATTCAGAATCACTGACATAGGTCTCTCATTTCGTGAAGACATGTTCCTTTCAAAAGATTTTTTTGAAGCCCCAGTTTTTTAACTTGGGCTTGGAAGAAGGAGTTTATCTTCACAATTAGCTTTACAGCAGCCTGAAGTGTGAAGTAAATTCTATACACACATGCTCCATATGCTGACTAAGTCACGCCTCAGAGTAGCAATAAAACTGCAACATTGTGCCCCTGCACAAGTTAACAGGCTTCCCCAGGGAGTGTGAGCTTGATCCTGAATGATGTCTTTAAGCCACCCTATTGAGTTTACATCACTCCATGTTTTATCTGGCTTAATGCAAGTGGAGACAGTTTTAATGGTCAGTCTGTGTTTCTTTTTGTTGTTTTTTTTGTCGAAACCAGTTCCTCCAGCTGGAGTTTTTGAGCTCGAAGAGTCTGTCCATGTGTAATTAGTGCCAACCATAAACAACCGAAAATCCTGCTGTGCACTGCCACGGGTGGCTGCCCTCACCACGACAATCTGGAGTTTCCCTTTTGTCTTCGGACGTGTCTGATGTAGAGCCGGCTGCCTGCCCTGGGAGTTGAACAGTGGGCTCTATCATATTGAGAGAGGGGAAGAGGAAGTTAGGGAGTTGAGAGGAGGAACATGGACTGAGACAATATATATTAATACTATTGAAATAAGTAATAAGAAGAGGAACATAACTTATAAAGACTGTGATAAAAGAGGGTCTTGCTAAGAAAGTTGTATCCAGGAAATGTCAGAGTACTTTCCTGTCCCCCTGCAGAATCCTACTTAAAAATAGACTCTGATGCCATTTAAATGTGATGCAAGTCCGCAGCTCTTGGATCAGTACTAATGCATTTTCTCATATCATGACATCATGGCTAATGTACTACATGGTAGCTCTCCATTCCAGTCGTTTATGTAGTCGTATGACTTGCATGCTTATTCTTTCACAAATATTATATCCACAGTCTACCTAGGCTACATTCAAGATGCTTGGGTCATGACATAATCCTTTAGGCGGGCTTATGCTGGCTTTGGTCAGACTTGTGTGAGTCTTTTGTTGGTATTTTTGTGGCGATACTTTGTCAGATGGTGGTGGTCCAGTTTTTTAATTCACAAACCATGTAGCTGTTTGTAATTATCAGAATATTGTTAAATACATTTTAGAACTATATAGACACTGGATTTGAGCCAAGGCATCAGATAATAGAGAAAAGAAACTGTCCAGTTCTTCCTTTGCAGCCTCGGCATCTCTAAAACCTTTTTCTTTTTAACTGGAATGCCGAACTTTCCAGCCGCTTGTAAATGTCTCTCGGTTGTTATTGTCTTGGGACTAGGGTCTCGGCCTAAAGACATGCTCCGTGGACCATTGCAAGCAGTTGTCTGCCCCTCCTGTGGCCTCCCAGCCAACGTAGTCGGCACAACAACCAGTCTGGACATCAAAATCTCGTCCCAATTACAATTGAAGAAATTAAGATGTTTTTAACAATTGTATTTTCAGAGGTAATTGGCTTTCGATTTAACAATTCTCTTAGCATCTTCCCTATAGTTATCTCTTATAGCTGTACACTATTTTTTCTTTTTCAAACCAAATGTGTTGCCATGGTCCGTCTGGCTTGCATGAACAGTACATTTTAATAAGCTAGCATGTCAATGTCTCTTGCTCTACATGTTCCCAGCCAAGTACAATAATGTCATATGTGGCTTGAGGGCTAGTATCATGCAGTCTTTGATTCTGGGTCTGTTTAGCTTGGCATGTTTCCTTCCCATAGGGATCTCTCTGTCTTAACTTGAGACGAAGATCAAAGGCCCAGTGCTTGTGCACGTTGTCCAAGGCTCATGTCTTAACCTTTTAAAATCTTGCACTCAACTACAGTATCCTGGCAGCCCCACTCAGATGCTTGGTTTTGGTTTCAGAGTGATAATTTCCCAAACTTTATGCATGAACGTTTTTCATTATGGCATCTCAACAGCAGCTTGTAAATCATGAATGCCTGTGGAGGCATTATGATGCATTCAGAGCTCATGAGTGGGTGCAAACTACAGTAGGCCTGTCGGGATGCAATATAACAGTTTACATCACAGTAGCAATAACCTGGTGTGCTCAACTCTGTATCAGTTCTGATTACCAGGAGTGCCATAAAGAGATACATGGAGCTGTTAAGCTATCTGCCTACGTAGAAATACTGTAGTGTGCTGTCAATTAGAGCCAGAGGAAGGACGTGGTCATGGCTAAAACCCGGAGCAAAGGTGTGCCCAGGGGACAATTGGCCAGACTCCGCTCATATTAATTAGACTTTCTTCCTCCCTCCTTTTTAGTTATGATGCTGTATGCAGTAAATTTACTGCTTTTCAACTTTGGATATATGGTTTCTCCTGTTTGTCTTGTACTACATCTTTGTCACTCTCTCTGTGTATGTCTGCCCTTTACTAACTCTCTTGGCAAGGCATTTGTGCCAAACATCTTATATCAATATACGGGCATACTAAAATATGATGAAATAGATTTTTATATATACACATTTTGCTGCAACATGAAATGGCTACTCACCCAAATATAGACATGTTTGCTCACACCTGCACTCACACCTGCATGTGTTCACACAAACATTCTGTCCACCTCCCCCCGTCCTCCGCCCCCTGGCAGCCAATATTAGTGTTGGATTAGACATTAAAGCCCCAGTCATGTTTAGCAAGTGGACCTTCTTAAAACAAAAAATAAAAAGCTTTCCGGGTAAACAGACTCCCCACCTCTAAACCCTTGGCTCTTAATAGTTTAGAGCCACTAGCTGTGCTCTACACTAACAATTCCTTATATAGCTTGGTTTGTTGCCTGAGCAGTCTACAGTATAAAATCCAGATTGCCATGCCTGCAGGGATGAATTTAGGGCAGGGGAGTGGTTCATGTCTAATTTCTGTTGACTCATGGTTTTTAATGTGAATTGGGACATGTCAGTGTTGTGGAGCGACTGAGTTTGAAATGGTTCACTTGTCTGTTGGCATTATTAATGCACAGTGGTCTTTTGACTGGGTGGATGTTTATGAAGATTATCTCACATCAAGTAAGAGCAGTGCTTTTTTGTCAGACTCATTCTGAGCTCAAACTAAAACTTTATATAACTTTGTCTTACTGCTAGACCTATTGTAAATTACTTTCAAGATACAGTGAGATCATTTTTCTGTTCAATAGAGGGAGATCTTTCTTTCTTTTGTCACCCTGGTTTCAGATTACTTTGTGCAGATGCAGTTGCAGTTGCTGTTAGTGACAAAGTGGGCTAGTTGTCTCTCATATTGTTCATCTACTCTCTTTACTGACCTCAGCATGACGTAAACAGATGCCACAAAGCTTTACAGATTAGTTTTCTTTTTCATTCAGATAATTGAGCAGCCCACAGTCCTTCACCTCACTCTCTTGCCACAGTCCCTTTTTTTGTGGACGTGATCTCCAGGAATGGAATCTGCTAATATTGTGCCAGTTCTTGCACAAATATCACAACTCATATCTATGTATGTGCAGTCACGGTTTTACACACTTTTATGACTTGTCATAAGCTTTTTTTTTTTGGTGATTTGCTGTATTTAGTAACATATAAAGAAGTTGTTGGAACATTTAGTACATATGTGGATTATACATTGTTCTGTGCTTCTCTTGATTTAAATGTGAATACACAAAAAAAAGTTAGTCTCAATTTGTGATTTCTAAACAAAAAAAAACAATAGTCTGTATCTATGACTTCTCAGGAGTATAGGAGCTCACCAGGAGCACATGATGGTGACATTAAGCTGACATCTGCCCTCTTGCCTCCCTTGTCTGCAGGACAATTGGCTGCAGCCTTAGCCTGTGGCTTTGCCTGAATCAGCGACTTCTGGTGCTTTAAGACCCACAATACTCAAGACAGGGAGCTGCATAGCCTGGCAGGTAAGCAGAGTCAAAATCTCAGTTTCCTGTTATTATCTGCAGTAGGTCTGCACAATTAATCGTATCAAAAGGCCTGCTTCATTATGCAACAGCTTTGCACATGACAGTAGTTATGCCACTTTTGAATTTGCAGGGATATTTGTTGTATTAAACAAAGCACTCAACAAAACGACATGACTCTTTTACACCACTTTATGCGCTGAGGGAGTTATTCCCTTTCTTTTTCTTTAAGAGCTCGGGCTGGGTTGGGTACCGTTGCTGTTGTGGGCCTGTAAAGAGTAATATTGCGTTGTACAGATGAGCGGCAGCACCACAGGGTAACATGACATCACACATTTACAGTGTACAACCAGCTGCAACATCACCACAACAAGCCAAAAGAAAAATAGGTAATCTCAACTAAAATAGTGACACCTTAACCTGGCTTTTCACAGACAGGCTGGTTTAGTTTTTTTTACTTTTAACTTTAGAAACTATTTTAAGGAAACTGTTATACGCAGTTTCTTCCCTTGCTGCCTAGGCTGATGTTTGCTAGTTCTTTGCCTTTGTGCCTGCCCCTCTATAAATCTTCCTTTCTGTAACCAGTATTCTCATGCTTCGGCACAAAAGAAGAACCACAAAGCAGTCAAATTACTCAAACTGCTCAACAACCTGATCCTGTTAACTTGTCTGTCTCTCTGTAACTTGTGTGTAGGTTTGTGCAGGTTCGGAATACATTTGACACACACACACACACACACACACACACACACACACACATTGCCACTACCACAGTGAGAAGATCATTTTGAATGTAATACTTCATTTTGAAAGCATTTGATAATATGTTTTTACTTTTACTTTTATTTAACTGACTACCTTACATGTTGGAGTTCAATGCAAGACCAGTTTAAATAATTAAATTGATATGGAATGATTTTTCTTTTTTAGTATGCACACATCTTCTCTTGCTGGGAAATGATTTCATCCTTTCTGACTTCATAAGCAAGGTATTTCAAAATTGTAGGTTCACATCACCTACAAAGCTCAGCAGCTATTTCTGGCCACGTTTTGTTTTTGTTCTGTTTCGGTGGTTAATGCCAACTCTACTTTGATGACTGAGACTGCTATTTTGTGCTGTCTCTGCATGTAATGCCAACATGGTTGCCATCGCTGTTATATTTCACATTCGCAATACATTGATTACATTCCTGTTTTTCCTCCGCCCCCTGACACATGTACACACATTTGATCTGCTTTGTCTGTTGTGTCTTGGAAACATACTGTTGACTTGTTGCAACAAGAAGAAAGTTTCGGTGGTAGATGTCAGTTGAATTTTTCTTTCTTTTTGGTACTAAAAATATTGAGCGGCTACAGTATTTATAGTATGTCAGTATCTGTGCATCTATAGTCATGTAAATAATATGAAGGCTTCTCTTTTTTTAGGGTATTCAGGATTCCTTTTTTATTTTGAGTTTTTAATAAAAAAAATTTTGCATTTACATGTCTTTTAAAAAAAACTTTTATTTTCAGTAACTTTCAGAAGGTGTAAAAGTGCTGGAATCATTAGTGACTTTTTGGTGCCATTTTAATATGTTTTTGTCACAAAAAATATTTCAAATGCAATAATAAACAGCTCTACTGTTTTAACACGCAAAAGTTTAGTCTAACAGGGTACTGCGATCCAACTATTGTGGCAATGTCATGTGCACCGTGAGGTCTCTCATGATTCCAAGGCCTAATTAGCACCTTAGCAAAATCCCACATTTGTCTTTAGATGGACTTTGAAGGGGCTTAAGCGTAATTGGACTTACCAACTCTTTGGCTGACTCCAGGCCAGCAACCACACATTGCTCTGTGTTCACAGGCCCCCACTGATAGACCCTGCGCCATCTAGTCTCATGGAGGATCAGGGGGATCTTTAGGGGGGAGATGATTTGAGTGGGTGGTTTTTTACATAATTATATTCTAAATGCCGATTTGCTGATAGTGAGGGCATTAACTTGAATGTGCTCATGAGGGAGCAAGAATGTGGCATCCACATCTCTTGTTGGTTTTCTCTGGGGAACTTAATTACTGAGTTTGGGGATGGGGGATGTCTGGGGTAATAATTAACCACAAATATAAGATAGCAGCAGCGGTGAAGTCAGAGCTTTGTTACAGTTGCCAAAGCCAACATGTGTGCAACAGTATTTATTGACACTCCATGGGAAGAAAGCAGTTGATGCACCAACAGAGGATTTTGTTTGAAGAAAACCAATTTCTTCTGGTCATTGGTGGCAATGCTTGGAAAGTACCACAAGTATCTTCAACTATTCCGCCAATCTGTGTAGAATTATGTTTTGGCTTGTTTTGCAAATAAGAATGCAAATCAAATGCTGGCAACATCAGCATTCTACCCCAAAGCAAATTAGCATAGTTTGCATATGACTGAATAAGACTGAACCAGGGAGGTTGTTACATTGAGAACCTGATAAAAATAATTGCTTTGACCATTTTTCCATATAATTTGACAACGATTAAATGTCTTCATTCATTCATTCATAGACATTGCACTTATATTAGAATTGCAGAATCCCAAATTAGCAGAGCTAATCTACCACCCAACTGATTATCATTCTTTTCCGTTGCTACACTCCCCTATCTGCAGCAGCTTCCTGTATACAAACAGGCATACAAAAAAAAGAAACTAAGCACACAACAAATAAATGCTCATGTCAAGGCCCATCAACTCCCCTTGATTTGAACTAATCCCTTAATTACAGTTGTTAGAACAAATCCAGTGTAAACTGTGTAATGCTTTTTGTTTGTTTCCCCATGCTGGCTACTGTCGCTACAACACAGTTGGTCATGTCAGACAGGAACACAACACTGTTTTTTGGTTTCAATCTTATCTCCATGCTTGCAGAGCTACTGTAGGTGAGGTTCATCCCCACTGGGTTTCCCTTTGAAAATGTACATGTTAATGGACATCTTTAGTGGTTCAAATTGGAGAGCAGCACAAATATATTAGCAGACCAAGCAGTATTGTTATAGATCAGTTTTAAGAAAGGAGAAAGGATAAAAGAAGGAGAAATGGTAGGTTTACAGTTTATTTAAAGTATGATCAAATATTATTTAAGACAATAGGAGCGGGGCAAATAAAAGCAAAGGCCTCTTTTAAGGCCTCTAGATGCTGGCTCCAAAAAAATGTTCCCATGTTCTAACAACAAGCCAGGCTATGAAGAGGTAATGTTATTTCTTCTCGTGCATATTTTGCCAGTGATTTAAACAAGGATTGTTTCATTAAAACAAGATTCAGACTGGAAGAGGAGGATGATTAACTGCAGATTGCGTGTACCACCTCACTTTCACAACTGATGTTGGGGCACTTAATGTTAAGATGGTGGAGTGAAATGTAGATTTCAAATATATTATATATTAACGTTTAATTCTTAGAACAGCTTTACTGACAGTGACTGCCAGTACTTCTCAGGTCCAATATTATTTTTACTGTGGATATTTGGCCAAAAAATATGTGGTGTGTATAATGTGTAATGCTTTTTTCTTAAATAATTTAGCAGTAGAATAAACTTACATCCTGTTTTTGGTTTTAAAAGTTACTTAGCTATTTAAGATTGCCATGTAAGATGCTTAATCTGTTGTGTCACTGAAGAGATGAAAATCCTATCAGTATCAACTGATATGAGTGGTAGAATATCTGCTTTGCCTTCAAATAAAAAAGGAAAATAATAAATTTGTTTATCCCTAGTTTTACCAGAATTGTTATGTTCTGTTTAGATCCATGTGGCCTTGCTACAGAGGCCAAGTGTAGTGTTTGAATCCCTGCGGAGTTTCTGACCACTCTGAAAACTAGTGTGTATTGACTGGCAGTATATGTATGTATAGATCCATCAAGATTACACACTGTTGACTCATGGAAGCTCTTTAAGTTACTCTGCTTATTGATTGCCCCATTTCCCCGCTGTGATTGTCCTTGATAAATGGATTAGGATGTGCCCTGTGCTTTTTGCCTCTAGAGTTACCACTTCAACAATGCTCACTGAAAGTGCCCTCACTATCCTGCTCCAACAGTAAACAATGTAAAGTTTTCCCATTAGAGCCCCATTGATAAGGTTTAAATCAATTAAGCCATAGAAAGTATCTAACTTCCAGGAAATGTAGTGTGAAAGTGGAAAAAGATTGAGCTTGGATAGTGGTCTGTCCTTGAAGCCCACCATATCAATGGAGCCAAGGTCAGTGGAGATCAATAAATGAGTGGGTGTCTGGGACATGTATTCTCATCACTCTTCTGCTTTGCCTCTTTTTCTCTCAATCCCTGACTTTCCCTTAAGGCCCTAGTAAGTGGACTGTGGATACCAGCAGCTGCTGGAGTTCCCATCAGAGCACAGAGAGAGTGAAAGTGAATTTCCCTACGGGAGTCACAGAATTCTGAAACATGATATCAAATGGTCTATGGGTGAGCTCTCTGCTCCATTTCTTTAACCATTAGTCATAGGGAACCTCAGGGGAACAACCAATGTCACCAGCAAAACTTCATTGAAGTTACAAATTGTGTTATTTTATATATTCTTTATATACTTTTTATTTTTAAAGTGACTAGTATTTGAAGTTATAAACTGCAAGTTCTCACATGTCAGATCTGGTTATGATAAGTTTTTTTGAAGAAAACTTGCACCAGTTTTCAGTGTTATTAAAACAGTGAAATTAGATCTACAGTTTAGATCTATTAGTAATAGCTTAAGTATACATATACTTGATAGATGTACTAAATGGCAACTGTTGTTGGAGTACATTTGATTTACATTCCTTTAATAAATGAAGAGTTTATGTTCAAGAACATATGTCTTCTGGCCTATCTCACAAGAACACTAACTAAATGTTTAGATAATTTCCTTGCTTTGTCTTGCCAGCACTTGCTGATAGAACAAAGACGAAGTTGTAAAATGATGTGAGTTTGACACCCTGAACCTTTTAGGTCCAGAGGTCTTGGTGGATTGGTGAAGGAAGCCTATTCAAAACGGTTTGAGAGGGGTGGGTGGCAGGCTTCCCTAAATTCCACCAAGCTGTGACCCTCGTCCCCTCCACGCTGCTGGCTATAGTTATCCCAGGCCTGTTTCAGCTTAGTTATGGCAGGAATGTGGCATTGCATGAGAAGAGGTCATTGCTCCACATGGCCTGCCATGACTCTTCCCCAGTTCTTAGTCAAGGCTGCCAAGATATGGACATGCTTTCCCACGCATGCAGCCGTTCTCCCATTCATCAATGAAGAGTGCTGGTATTTATTATGCAGGGAGCTTAGCTGTTTTTTCCAGGCTATTTAGAGGAAGTATCAGTCTTATCATTTTCTTTGAAGCATTGCTTACCCATGCAGACGGCATTCTGAATAATTGTATGCTCCAGCTTATTATTATTATTATAAATGAAAAGCATGTTTCACTTCAAATGTGACCCCAGTGATTGTCTGGGGTCTCACTGTGTTAGCGGAATGGCTCTAAGGACAGCAAGCACAGTCCGCCACTATAGTTCAGACTGAAAGATCTCGACAAATATTTGATGTTTTGCCTTGAAATTTTGCACAGACATTCATGTTGTCTGGAGGATGATTTCTACAAACTTTGGTGAACAGAGCAACCAGCAGGTCAGAGTTTTTTATTTAACGTGTCAAATACCTCAACATGCTGCCACTTGGATTGGTGCAAAATGTGGTACATATATCCATGGTGCACAGACAATGTATCCTGTCAACTTTGGTGATCATCTGACTTTTACTCTAGTGCCACCGTGAGGTTGACTTTTAAGTTCTTTATTGACATCACTCAGCAACTATTGGGGATGAACTGTGATAACTTTGATCTCCTGACTTTTCATCTAGTGCCACCATCTGGTCAAAATTTCATACTTAGGTTTATGACCATCTACATGCTAGCATTATCAATGTGAGCATGTTAGCATGCTGAGCATTTAGCTTCGCTGTAGACTGTTTTGCTGTTTTGTTTTTTTTAACCTGTGGCTCACATAGAGCCCTACACATACTACTGCTCCAAAATGCCACCAAGTCATCCCTAGTGTATTGCACTGCAACCGCAACAACGTCATTTAAAGTGCTTTGCCACATTCATCTTAGCCCATAAATGCACTGGCAATTGTCTGGTCTCCCGTCATGTGGGATTAGAAGCTGGAGTCGATTTTCTGTGTAAGATGCTATGAGTAATTAGCCAGCTCAGAACATTCACTGTAAATCTTTCATCATTGGCCCTCATGTGAGCAAAAGCAGCAACATTCATAGGTACAGCATGCAAAGGTCAATGACATTTTAGCGTATGTGTGACAGTTAATGCTGGTGTTAAACTGAAGACAGGGATATTAGTCATAGTTTTATAAACTCAGTAATTGCCTTGAGATTTCATGGAATGGGTAAGTAATTGTGTCTTAAGGAAGCAATTTGGTATTCTCTAAAAATTTTTTTACTTTAGTTACTCTGTTTCTTTTTCTAGTACTGGCAATAATCTTTTGAAAGTGAACTGACATAAATGACTATAAATCACCTGCATGGCCCCGAGCTTGTCTCCCAGCAGCAGAGATCATGCGGTCAGATTAGACATCTAGATAATGTTAGCGTAAAATGCAGATAAGCTTCATTCAAATTCACAGTGAATACTAATATATCACGAATCTATCTATTTATGCTCTCTGCCAACTCCAAATTAGCACTACAGGGTATTGTTGAGGGGGAAGTCCCTGACTTTTGAAAATAGATCTAGTTACTTCAAATGGTGTCATGTAATGTGTGTTTCAGATTTATTGACCACCAGTCTGCCCAAAGACTTTCAACTTGATCTGCACCAAGCCCTTATGTCTGACCACCTATTGTTTCACTGTTTAGTCAACCTTGTCTGAAGTTTCAGCTGTTCAGCCTCAGCACCCCTGCACGGTTTGTGCTTTGAAGATGGAACGAGAAATTGCATTTCATGATTTGGCGCTCATATTAAAGTTCAAATGGAATATTTCTAAAAGAAGTATCACTGTTTTCCAATTAGAAATGCCTCTGGCTTTCCTACCAAATAGTAATATATATTTTGCTTTATTTTAGCAGTGTAGTCACAGCTCTTTCTGTTCAGTCACCTGACCACCAAAACATAAACGTGTATTACTTAAAAAGGCTGCAAAATATACTATACTATACTTTATACTTCACTTGGAGGCTTGTAACATGAGGGCATTTTGACTTAGGTTTTTAATAGCCTTAGTAACAGTGCTCTTCTCTTGTAAAGTTGGCATGTTTGCTACTGTTCAGAAGTGTTGCTGTATACCTCCTGCAGGGCTTAAACTTTTGAATTCAAGCTAAGAGTTCTCTCTTATACTCGGGCCCTTTGAGACTCATATTTGGGGCCACTTTTGGCAAAGTTTAGAAAGACTGCCATCAAAAGTCCATAGAAACTTTGAAGCATGTGATGGAAAACAACTGTAAAAGTTGACCAACAGACAGATTGACAGCGTCTCACTTATTCCACAGGACTTGTGTGCACACAGGCACACAAACTGATACATGATTGATGTCACTCAGTATTGGAGGTGATGTACTAGGCCAGATAAGGAAGTGATGGAGGGGATTTTTAATCCTGTCAATTTTGGAGGGATTTAGCCACCAGGTTTATTGACAACCCCGGAGCTACCCAGTTGAATGTGACTGCTGAAAGTACATGATCTTGTTTCGTTAGTGTGGGATATCATTTAACTTAAACGTATTTAACATAAACTACGTTGCTTCCTAGAAGAGAACTGGCATGGATTTTCAGAAAAAGGGGATGGGTAAGTTCAAGTACAACAGCCTCCCGGCTTTACAGTCTACAGAGTTCTATTCAATAATCCCTCTGTCATAATCGTATTAAGCCTTTAGCATATGAAAATACTGGTTCAGACCAGTGTAACTGCTGACCATTGTCATCTGGGTGGATGTTATGAGTGAGGAGACTTAAGTCTTTCTGCTCTATATGCAATCTTGCCTTGTGGTGACTTCTCCACACCCGGCCAAACCCTGTTCATCCCACCCTCTGTTGCGTGTTTTTTCAGCTGTGTTTACATGCCAGCTCTCTGAAACTCCGACATCTGTCAGAACTTAACATCATTCATGTTTGTCTTTAGCCGTTACATGACGCATAAATGCTAGTTTTAAGCTCATGTACACCTTATAAACACTTTTATGTTAAATAAATATATGTTTTTGTTTATTAGATGGTTATTTCAAACAAATTCTTTTTACTTTCGTCATATTTTTTTTGACCTGCAATGACTGTATACTATGAACCTCAAAATTAAGATTGGAATTGGAATATTTGAGAATGATGGCTGATGCATAGATGCCTTTTTGAATCTTTAAAGGGGACATAACATGAAAAACCCACTTTCTTAGTCTTTTGGCACTTATATTTGGGTATCTGCAGTCCATACCTACCCACAAACTGTGAAATAAGACCACCCAGTCATATTTTTGTGGTCTGCCTATATCAGAAAGCATGTGAACAAACGAGCCATTCT
>JAVQJD010063449.1:0-73033 GCA_036023655.1 Nannoperca australis | reverse complement strand
CCGATATATGCTTGGAGGTCTACCAATGCTCTCCATGTATCCCAACACACGCCTCCATGGTCTCTGGTAAAAAGAGTTGGAAGCTGGACTTGACATCATCCACATGAGATATTGCACACCGTGTTGGCCCTGGCGTCAATGTTTCCCACTCTTGCTCTGCCTCCTCTGTCCTGAGAGGAAGAATACAAGAGCAGGTTGCCGCCCTTGGACTGGAATATCACCTCAGGTGCCTCTTCTTTTCGTGCCTCTTCTCCAGGGGCCTCTTCCTCAGGGGCCTCTTCATCTGTTGACTGGTCAGTCTCATAAAGGTCCAGATCAAAATCAGGATGGATGTTGTTTTCCAGTTCTGACACATCCTCCTCTATCTCCGGTTCAACTTCAATCTCCTCTTCATCTGATTAAAACATTCGGTCCAGAGCCTCTCTGACAGTAAATTTTTTAATTTTTTATAACTTTACGAAGTTGTAAATCGGTCAGATTTGACCCGAACACCACAGGAGGGTTAAGATGAGCTATTCATACAAAAGAAATGATTCATTTTGAAGTATGAACACAGAGGAGATGTGATTACACTTGTAATTCAACAGGGAAAAGGTCTGGGCCTAATAATAAAAACTCCTTGGGAAAGTAGAACATAGTTAAGGTGAAGCTGTGTTCAGTAAATCCAAATATAATATGTTGATAAAACATTTCTCTCCTTACAGGGTGGCCTGACGCCCTCTGACCTCTCTCACACCATGCCCACTTTGCTGACGATCAAAGCTGACCAGTGTAGTCTGGTGCAGTGACGTTTCCAGACGTTTCCTCTGATAAGACCTTACTGTGTCTGACAGCCATGAAGTCGGTTATAAAAGCCTGTCTCAGCAAACTAATTTACTGCATGCTGTTCGGCTCAATGACTCAGACTCCCTTTATTTGTCAAATGTAATATTCTGAGCACTTTTTCCCCTCTTGGTGTTATGATGTCGTGTTAGAAATTGGTATCCTTGTTTTGTATATCTCTGGGTGTACATTGAAGCCAATAGGTACCCTTTTTGTAATGTGGATATAATCCAATATATAATGTGTGATGTCTGAAACACAATAACAAATGAGGTGGCGATTGTGTGGGAAAAACGTGTTCCTCTTTCTAGAATTTGACCTTTTGCTGCCGTAGTTCGCTAAGTTCAAGTTGTGTTCGGCGTGATGGCGCAGTAAACACACACCTCACAGAGTGTGATTGATCCAGTCATGTAGTAGTTAGTGTTGCATGTATGGTGTGGCAGAGGTCACCTGATGAAGAGCCGCGTGAGCTGTTCCTCAAAGTGTCCTCTGACGTGGTGCGGCCATCAATCAGCTTTCCGCTGAGCTGGCAAAATGATTTTACTGATGTACAGTCCGTTGTGCTGGTGTGGCTGACGTGAAATATCGTGTTGTCACAGATGAATACTGCACCACGTTGGCTGTGGGTTTGTTCGTGTGTTTGTGTGTGTGTGTGTGTGTGTGTGTGTGTGTCACTTTTTCTTGTATTAAATGAAGGGGGGAGCAGTCTGTGATGCAAGGTCAGCTGTAGGGCTAAGTGATGTGTTTGGTGTCATTGGCAAACATCACAGTATTATTATTGATATCACATTAATGTCAAAATATAATATATTTATAGCAATATTGTATACTTTGATGAGGCAATGATCTGTGTTCCATTGTTGGCTATTGGATGACACAAAGCTTTCATATGTTTACCAGGTGTTCATGATCAACAGTTTCATCATCTAGATTTAAGAAAAAAATATATATATATATACTGTTGCTCTGGAAGGTAAAAAAGAACCTGAAATTTGAAATATAGAAATAGAAAATTAGGACATAATGATAACAGTTCAAATAGTGACACTACGTCTAATCAGATAACAGCTTTCCACATTTAAAATAAAATGATTACAAAGTCTGAAGAATAACTAAAGTCACACTCTTGTAAGAAACCCTGTTCCATATGGTAAATAATAGCTTTGCCCCATAGAAACCTTATGACATGTATCAGCTGAATTTTGCTTACAGGTATGTTGGCACCCATTAGTTTTGCCCACCATGTAAGGATTTATGCCAGGGTTAACTTAGAATGTGCATTACACTCTGAAAAAATGTAAAATGATGTATACTTTTGAATGAATTTTGAAGCAAATTGTTACATGTTACAGGCATCAGATTTTTTTTTCACATTCGAGAGAGATACTTTTTTTCTATTTTGTTTTTTAATACGTTGTTCTGTATTAGTTGGCAGCCCCTTGGCAGCCCTGTGTTCAAATTGGACTGTTGCCAGAATAGAAAAGCTCTGTGGCACCCAGGCATAAAAAGTCATCAGTTGGCAGCTGTAAGGGATGGGAAGAAATGTGATAAAATGAAAAAGCCTCTGTAGAGCACGGGGGATAAGCAGGCTCAAATCCCAGAAAATTAGCAAATGTCATACCTCAGAAGGAAACGTTGAAATGTTCTCAAAAGCTGCACTGACCAAATAAGCTGTCGGTGCTTTCAGTTTTAAGCCAGATCTGGTGTCTTTACTGGCAAAGTTAGCACAGCAGAATATTATTGTCCACGTGTGAACGTGACTCTTCTCTGCTAACAAGAAACCTGTTTCCCTGTAACCCTGACAGTGCTCCTTGGCAGTGCTGGCCTGTGTCATGTGTAGAGCCAAGGCTGCAGGTGTGTGTGTGTGTGTGTGTGTGTGTGTGTTATATCCATGCCTGGAGCTGTGCCTCCTACTCGCTTGCCCTAGCAACGGGACGGCACGGCGCTGACATGCTAACGAGGTTCCTGCTGGACGTTATGAGGCTGAAGTGGTGTGAAGTGGAAGCGATTGTGCGGTGAAACACACATATGCAGGCATCGCACATTCAGGCAAGCTCACCTCTTCAGCGTGTACCGCATCTGGTGTCCACACATACACAGTCACATGCGCACAAACTGACAGTGCACACACACACACACACACACACACACACACACACACAAAGTGAGTCAGAGAGCACCCTCGGCAGAGCTGGAGCTCTTCAGCTGAGGACGGTCACGACATCCACAGTCAGAAGGTTGTTTCAGGGTCTGTTGCTTCACTGCAGTACCGGAGCTGGCAGGTGGACAGGACTGTAACTTCATTTTCTCAAGATTTTTTTTATCCGTGTTGTTTTTTTTACCCCAGTAACTGCAAGCGCTGCACAAGCGCAGGGTAACTGGCCAGCTCCCCGGGCTGAGGTGTGGGAGAGTTTGGAGAGTTGAAGGGGCTGAGGATGAGGACGGTTGCAGTGGGAGTTAAGCCTTTTCTTCACCACTTTGTCTTGCTGGCAGCAAAACTGTATTAGTGGGGCCTGTTTTACTGCAGTGTTCACTTTCTAAGCTCAGGCAGAAATGAGACATCCTCTTTTTTTATTGTTATCTGGCAGAAAACCTCCACTCATCACATGCCTCCTTCAGTATCTACTCCCTCCCTCCTTACACACTCGCAAAGCATTTCTTCTCCTCCCTCCTCCCCTTTGTCTGGCCCTTCTACATATCTCTATCTACCCCCTCCATCTTCATTTTCTTCTCTCCCACCTATCCTCCATCCCTGCCTTTCTCCCCAACTTCTTCCCTCTGTCTTCTTCTCCTTCCTTTGGAAGGAAGGAGAAGAAGACGTCTACCTTTTTACCTCCTTTCCTTCCTTTACTATGTTTTCCTTCTCCCTCCTTTCCTCTCTCCTCCATCAGTGTCTCCCTTCTCCCCCTGCCTCTCAGCCAGCGGCAGCTCCCCCGCTTTTGTTCATCCGTCACTTTTGCCGACAATGAGGACAAGGACGCTTAAGGGAATCCAAGTCGCTATTCACTACTGTAACTCATTATAAAAAACTGAATTCTGGGAAAACGAAAGTGTCATCTCGGTATAGAAAATGAGCTTTAATGTGTGATTTTGTGAGAGAGGAGCAGGGGAGCTGTGATATTGTAACATATAATACTGTTAAACCAGCTTAATGCCAGACTGTCATCCTCATTATTATGGTCTCTGATCTTGGGGTATTTGTTAATGAGCAGATAATGCTCTTACAGATCTCTCTCCTTTGATGTACAGGTATGACAACGCTTTTTGAGTTTTTACATCTAAAGCCTCAGTGGTGCATGTGTTTAAATAAAAAGTTAGCTTCTCAGTATATTCATGTACCGTAGTATCAGATCTTTTCAAGGCAGATGTTTTCTCTCAGTCTGTGATGCATTTTTAACCGCTCGGCAGTATTCTGTCTCTTCATCATCTCTAATAGCCAGCTTGGGTTTATTGTTTGTGAAGGACTTTTTGGGAGATGAAAGTCCTTTTTTTTCAAGCTGTGCTCTGGGGTTTATGTGAAAACATCAAACGCGCTTCAATTATTTTATTTCCCCCATACTGTAGAATTTATTAGCATATTCATCATGTGTTCACTATTCATATGTAGAATATTATGAAGGCTGTATGATGATAAATCATGTTTTGTGCCTGCACCGATGCTGTGCTGCTTACAGCTCTGTAGGTCTTTTGTTTGAACAAAAGTTTGATTAACTGTTAAATGAAATTAACTTTTTCTACCAACTCAAAAATATAAAACTTGTGTGCCAAATCATGTTTTGACAGGCGAGGGCTTATGCGGATGCCTGTATTTATGTGTATGATGAAGTTGAGGAGGAGGTGCAGCCAAGAAGGCTTAATAGTACTAAGAATTTCTTCAACAAGACTTAGCTGGGATTCACACTGAAAACAACATTTAAACCGCACAGGGGGCTGCATTGGTGGGGGCGTCTTGTTTAAGGTACCAGTGAGACAATAAAAACGAACTCACTAAGTCCAGTTTGAGTAACAGATTAGTGCATTTAAAGTTTTATCAAACGCTTCGTAATACTCAGACAGGATTTTACAATTCTGACAGATTATGATGGCAACAGCTACCTTGTCTTTCATCCTGACAATCACAAGGTAAACAGTAGAGATAATGTGTTCACATTACAAAGTAATCTACCAGGAAAACAGACTTGAAATATGATTAACGTAACCCTTTCCAGTCCACCCTTGGACGCTGTTGAACTGTTTAGATAGTTTGTCATCTATCTGTAAGATTTACTTCATATCATGATAAAACATTTTAATGAAGCTTGAGAGAGTTCAGTGGCAAAGTAACAACAATATAAAAGGTTTTCTGATAAAGTAAAAGTGAGAGAAGGGCGAGAACAATGCTGTGGTGTACTGTGCCCTGTTGTTCAAATAGAAAAAAGCCACTGAAAATGGAGATGTGTTTCACACAAGTAGAAAGCTGTGGTTGCACCTCTGTAGCTGGCACACATTGACCTTCCTGTCTCTGCTGTAGTGAATCTTTTCTTGTGTGGTTGCTGTGAATTGTTGCAAAGAAAGGGGGCTAGAAAGAAGCTCTATTACCTATGTTTGACTAGTTGTGAGAAAAGGAAAGGTACACCACCAAACACAATACCGTATGTCAAGTGTTTCGAGTAGTGCTGAAGTGATTAGCTATTTTAACACTTCCATAAAGTTGGGGCACTTATAACACAAAGATTTAACAAAGAATTGTCAAAAGAAACGAGATATCCTGACTTTTAGTTGGTCAAGCTCTTAAAACATTGGACAATCGTACATTTACCATAATACAAATAAATAGCCTATTTCATTAGAACCTCCCTGCCAAATAAATGCCCTTGTCTTTCAAACTCAGCAACTCAACTTTCCTACAGTTTGTTACACAGACTTTCTGCTTAAAATGTGTAGTCTCCAAGCCCAGGCCAAAAAAAAACATAACCAAACCAAACATAAGGTGTAAAAGGGGTCAACAGCCATTTTGATTAGTAAATAATCATTTAAGTAATTTATTTAGCAACAAAAGTATCTGGTTCCAGCTTCAGAAATGTATGGATTTGCGGCTCGTCTCTGTTTTATCATTTTAAATTTGATAGTTTTGGGGGTTTGGACTGTTGGTGGACAAAACCAACAACTTCAAGATGTCACCTTGGTATTTTTCACTCTTTTTGGACAGTTTATAGATGAAACAATTAATTAAATGGAAAAAACATCTGTTGCAGCCCTAGTTAAAAGTAGATTTCTTCACTACTCAAACATCAATATCGGTGTTATCTGTTTTGATAGTAGCACGCAGTGTCTCTTCTCTGTCAGAGGTCTGCCCGTTTTCCAGCAGAGACCATAGATTAGCAAGTTTAAATACCTCTCAGGCAGCATTGAGCCGTACGGTGCTGGACCTGTTGCTGGCCTCTCTCTTTCTGTAGTTAAAAGAAAAAATGCATGTTTTAATAGGCTCAACACAGCCCGGGGGAAATTGATGAGGCTTGTCAATTATAAGGATATATTATAGAGCTTGATCCGGGCGCTCCTCGTTTGCCTTTCCTCCCACAGCAGCAGCGCAAGGAAGAGCATAAGGTGATGTGAGCCCTAATTCAATGACACAGATTTCTACTCTCTGTCCAAGAGTTGAGCGTTGTGTGAGAGCAGGATGGGATCCAGTGAGTGACAGAGTGGAAAATGTGAAGAATGGCTCAGTGGGACAGCGTTGGTGAGGAGCCAGGAGAGAGACGGTGGAGAGCGAGGGGAAAGCTGGCGTCAGCAGCAGATGAGATGAGAGGATGGAGGAGGAGTTCACTCTGTTGGCGCTCTGCTCAGGGAAAGGAGTAGTAGGAACGTTCACATATGGGCAACCCCCCTTCCACTACTTCCAGCCCCAGGGACGACTTTCATAACAACAAGACCTTTCCACAGTGTTTCTGTGACAACAATGCCTGAATCTGATGCGTTTTGTTTTGCAGCAGCTGCTCAGGTCTAACCTGTGGTAACACATTACGTGCACGTCACCAACAGCTTCCATTAAGGGTGTTTTCATCACACTTTCCTGTGTGACCACAGAGGTGCTAGTGTAAGCTAAACACATGCACATCAATAACCTCAGTGACATATTTACATAAGATTTACTGCTTACTGTGTGGAGTGAAGCAGTTTTACTCCTCAGTGTCAAAACCACAATGTCACTCCTGCTTTTGATCAGTTATTTAATTATTAAAATCCAACGTCGATAATAATTATGTTTTGTATGTAACCAAAATGTCAAAATACATTTTTGACTCAATGAATGTGTCTGGAGTTGCGCTTTGAAGTTAAATTACATTTTTAGGCCACACTGTACAGTACCAGTCAAACGTTTTCCATTCAAGTGAATGGAAAAGTGTGTCCAAACTTTTGACTGGTACTGTATATCTTTAAAACAATTACATTATGTGCATTAATAACAGTTGTTAACAGTTGTGATAAAATCATCCACCAAAATGAACTACAAAGCAACTTTGCCAATCTGTTATCTTTCCTGGCAGCAGGCCCCTGAGGGCACGCTAGGATGTTGCAATTTAATGTTGCATGTCCTTCCATTTAAAAGAATGATTCAGACAGCCCTTTCTTCACTTCCAGAGGAAAACAAACCTATCCAGGATGGAGACTGGCATTGCCTCACCTGGTGAACAGATTGGAGGTAGTGTCCCCCCCCCCCCCCAGCTAAGTTGTGAGAGGGCAGCCAAGCTCACTCTGAACCCACCTGGCCCTGTGTGACAGTGAGGTTAGAGTCCCACTGCGAGGCCTGATGTGGCAATACATCACACAGCTACAGCTCAGCCGAGAGGAACCACACTGGTGTCTGGCAAGGACAGCTAAGGGACATTGTGGGACGGATGACAAGGCAAGTGAGGCAGGGCAGTAAAGATGGCTGCGAAAGGCACACAGTGTCAGACCGGAAGTGGCCACTCTCACTTAGTTTCCTGTTAGGAAGCGCGTGAACGGTCACAGGGAGAACAGTATATATGGCAGTAAATTACAGCAGAATGGGAGGCAGTGAGCAGAGTTTCAGGCTGTATGTGATTATGTGTGATGATTAAATAAAACTTCCCACATGAGGCCCCAGGACTCCTGTGTTGTGGCCTCTGCTCTTTCCTCTCTTTTAAGGAATCATTCTGGTTGGTTAGAAGTTGGGTCTTATTTTTAGAGTTTTTAGAGCCATCATTTCAATAGTGTTACAGAGTTGACTGCCGAGATGCTGGAATGCAGCGACCTAAAAAAAATAATTTTGGAAATAAACTAGACTACGGTTTCCCTTAGCTTAGTATTAAGACTGGAAACATGTGGAAACACCTAGCATGGCTCTTTAGAAACAGTATAACACATTATATCTCATTTTAGTTGACACAAACAAAAATGTAAAACTGACAATCTGTGATTTAATTGGACGTTTCTCAGTGTCTCTTGGCTTCTGATTTGCTGAAAATAAATATATTGTTGATCTTTGAGAAACTGGTCAAATCTTTATTGTGCATCAGATGTATTTTTTCATCCACGTGATTAGACCAGTGTTTAAGGATTCTGGAAATACCTTCAGCACAGCAGTAAGTATTGATAAACCACCTTCTTGGTTTTTCAGAGATTGTCAGGTATTTATTTTATGTAAGGTTGGACACTTAGCTCTGTGACTTGAATGTGTTTGTAATACACGAGAGTCACAAACTGGGGCTAAGTCTGTGAATGCCTCATTTTTAACTACACTGAAGAAATCTGACTGCCAAACACCCATCCCTCCGAGCCCACTGGACTGTTTATAGAAAATCTTTCAGCCGAGCACATTTCATGCACCAGGCTCCACGAGAGCTCTCATGAACAATTACCAGTACTAATAGGTTTTCACAGAGCAAAGAGAGATACTGTTTAGCTCTCCTCACCAAAGTTGAGATGTTTAAATTGATGTCTGGGAATAAAACATCCCCACATGTTCAAATATTTATGAAGCCTGCATTACACTCACCACAGAACAAGACTGCGTAGAACTGTGCCCCTATTGATTGTGGCCAGAAACATGCAGCCATGCTGAAAGTGTCGAACCTAATGCATCCCTCAGGAGCCGCAGTGATAAAATGTCCAACCATCCACTGCTATGCTAAAAGTACAGAGAAAATGAAAATCAATGAGGGTTTTATTTTGAAATCCATTTAGGGAAATCATTATTTTCATTATTGTCCTCAGAGAAAATATAAGAAATCAAGCAAGCAAGCTGTGAGCAGGCACGGATGCAACTAGCAGAGAAAGTTGTGCATGGCTGACTGACTGAAGACCTGAGAGACACAGGCAGCTGGCTCACTGAGCAGTCATCTGTGTGTGTGTGTGTGTGTTTGGAACTCAGCAGTTCCAAATAAAATTAGCCATCAAGCCGAGTCCTTTAGCAGCAGTCTGCAGCAGAGACTCAAGGTCGGACTTGCTGATTCTGCTGATGCATTTTATTCTCCGTAGCCAGCACCAGGCTGCTGGATGAGGGGTTACCGCTGCCCACCAACCCCTCTACTCATTTCTTTATTCATTCATCTTCTGCACACTCTCCCACCTCTCCATTATCACCCTGGTTCTCCCGAGCAGGGGAGTGTGCATTTACCCGTTAAATTAGGTGGGGGAAGGAAGGGGTGACGGTGTCCGCCAGAGTGCCTGCATACCCTTGCTGATGTGCAGTGGGGAGATGGATAGGCTAAAGTGTCCTGATTTCCCATGTGACTACAGTAATTGTGTTATAATGGAGGTGGGAGCTGAGTGGCCATCAGCAGAGGGACAGAGGTACAAAGCCAGCAGCTTTGCTTCCCTTCCTTCCTGTCATCATACAGAACAGTAGAGTGTAGAATGAGACAGCAGGGGATTGTGGGTATGATGCCTGTGTATCAAACGACATGCATGGCCTTTCAGGAACACAGTGAGAGCTTCTTGAGGTGAGGGATTATACTAGCGTGTGCACCAAAGCTTGTTACAATTTATGTTTAAATCAGTCCTGAGCCACTGACTCTACAGTTTTGTAGCCACGTTCCCTCACGCAGGTAGTGAACTGGACCTCATCTCCACCGGTTGGTCAAGTTGCTGTCTCAACACTTATTAGCTGATTTGATGAGCTTGAAACATTAAAACTGCCTCTTTACACTATTATTCTTCATTAATTTTCAAATGTAAGTAAAGTTAACAGAGTTTTAATGTTACAATATGGTGAAATGCAGGCAATGTTCTGTATTTGTGAAGCTGTAAAATATTCAGAAATGATCTGGTCTTTTTACACTTTAAATTATAATCTTATTTACTACTATTTATAATCTTATTTTACACATGAAGTTCAGTTAACTCGTCATAAAGAGTATGACTCAGCCCACGAAAACTTCAGTGGCTCTGAAGGGCATTTTGGAGGCAGGAGAGGTCTAATGAAAGAGACTATCCAGTTGTATTATGTGAAATGTAGGATTCAGAGCTTTTGGAGCGTGTCCCATATTAGAGAGTAAAAGTCTTTTCTGTTTTCTGAGTGTCCTGCTCTCCTAGACTTGCACAGTAGCTGACCATAACAAATTGTTTAAGCATAATTGAAAAGCCAACTGAAGGCATTTAGTACTATACATGCTGTTTCAGATAGAACCAGAGTGATTGTCCTCATGTTCCTTCTCTCCCCTGTCCTTTGCTTTTAGGCACCATGAGACCAGCGCAGAGGAACTTCTACGAGCCGTCGTCTGCCCCAGGGAAAGGCGTGGTGTGGGAGTGGGAGAACGACAACGGCTCCTGGACGCCTTATGATATGGAGATCTGTGTGACTATTCAGAACGCCTATGAGAAGCAGCACCCCTGGCTTGATTTGACCTCTTTGGGCTTCTGCTACCTTATCGACTTCAACAGCATGTGTCAGACCAACAGACAGAGCCAGCGCAAGCGACGTCTGCGGAGACGCATGGACCTGGCATACCCGCTAATCATGGGTTCCATCCCCAAGTCACAGTCCTGGCCTGTGGGAGCCAGCTCTGGCCAGCCCTGCTCCTGCCAGCAGTGCATCCTGGTCAACAGTACGAGAGCCGCCTCTAATGCTATTTTGGCCTCTCAGAGGCGTAAGCTTTACGGAGGGACAGCTGGAAACCCGGGCGCTACAGGAACCCTCACTGTAGTGCGGCAGAGCAACACTTTTGCTGGAACCTCCCTCTGGTCTCAGACATCCGCCTCCTCTGCCACCAATAACAATAATATTAGTGTGGGAGGTGGGCAAGCCAAAGCTGAACAGGTGCAGTCGCCACTGTCTACTGCCAACTTCCCCTGTTCACCCGTGATGCCATCTCTTTCATCCGCCCATGGCCACCATGCTCTCACCATCAACGGACAGAACAACCTGAACCGGCCGGGCACCCAGCGCATTTCCATGGGCACTGCCAGAGGAGCCATCCCACCAGGGTAATGATGTTTGCAAACACAATCATGCATTCCCCTTATTTTCTAATTTGGATTTTCTGGAGTCTGCAGTAGCGTGTTATTTGTTATAGTGCAGGCATAATGCTCGGATTCGGTTGACTTTACAGTTCAGCTAAGGCAATGGGAGGATATAAAAAGCAAAGAGACAATCTCCGTTTCTGCTTGTCTGCTTCACAAAGCTTCCGCCTGTATGTGTCTGTGGTATTGTACTCTGTAATTTTCTGTCTTTCTCTATCTCTCTCTCTCTCTGCTCATTTATGACTTCTCTCATTAACATGCTGATCAATGAATCTGCAGAAAAAGTCTTGGGTCCGGCTGATTCTCCTTTGCATGACATAACGGAGGAAGAATGCTTCTCTTTCATATGTGTGTTTGCCATGCTTACTACTCCATAATGAGCTTATGTTGGCCCCAATAGGCGTGAAATACGGCAGCTATTCCAGATCATTCTGTTGCTTCTGCTTTGAACTCACACTACACTGTGGTTGTTGTGTCATGTGATGTGAAAACGTCTTGTGTTGTACGTGAAATGTCTAGACTGGAACTGTGTGCCCACAAAGCAGTTAGATTGGCCCATTGTTCTGTTTCTTAACTGACACTGGGCTGCCCCAATTACATCTTTCAACCCCTCCCCCTTTGGGCTCAGTGCCAAACGTGTGCATGACGTTATACATGATACATTGGCCGCTACCGTTCATTGCAGTGATACGTCAACATGGCCACCATATTGGTACAGGGAAGTCGCGTCTCCTAATGCAGCATCTTCAGCATCTTACTGATTTTTATTACCTTGATAAAAAAGTTTTTTTAACCTGCCACACTCATGCGTGATTTTAGGGAGTGGCACAATTGGCATATTAAGCGGAGCGTGAAGATGGATGGTGGGTCGCTCTGGCCAGGGCCAATTTTTTGGCCCAGTCCAGCCCTGGTGTGTGTGTGTATGGAAGTGGGCTCTGGTGTAGCTGTGGAAACGTATTTGCCATGGAGGCAGAGCTCCACTGGGTAAGAATGAATAATGGATCAAAGAAAAATGGGAGCTTCAGCAGAGCGCTCTGACCTCTGAGCGATTCAGCGAAAGAAGCCGAGGAAAAGAAGTGTGTCTAGCGTTATAACTGATTCTTTAGTGCTCTATCCTGCTTTCTTTTACTAAAATAAACCATCTCCTGATCTAATTTGATTCCATTTTGTTCTCACCGCTCATGGGGAGAGACACACTTACTGCATGTTTGAATAATACCGTCCTTCACCCAGGCACACATGCTTTCACATTCTGTGGCCTAATTCTGTGTCACTGAGAGGAAACGTATGGGGTTTTTGCTCATCATAGCAGGCCATGACCTTGTTTCATTCAGCGAGCAGGTGGGAAATGATGTGTCTCTATGCAAAGCTATATGTGATAGAGAAAACCAGCATAGGATGACCTACTCAGGGACGTTTTCCTCTGTATTTTAAGAATTCAGTGAAAGCTCAGGTGTGCGTGGAATTGTGGATGAAATGTGACTATGTCACCTCGCAGCACAAAAGGTTTTTTTGCGGAGACAGAGAGAGCGAGAGAGAGGAGGAGACAGGGGGTGAGGCAGAGTGCTACCAGTTCCCATGCGAGTGGCTCGACACACAGGATGAGTGTGGTTAACATACACACAGCAGGACATGAGAGCTTGCAAACACACACACACACACACACACACACACACACATACATACATACATACTGAAATGTGAACTCCCTCGTAAATTCCCACAAGTGTGCTACAGACAGATAACAGAGAAACCCACACAGAATGTAAAACATCAGATCAGTTTTTTTTCACACACCCACACCCTAATATAACTAGTGTTGGGTGCAAGGAAGGTAGTTGGCACGCTGTGGCTTATTTACATGAGTTTATGTGGCTGCTTTATGTACACAAACAATCATAATCTGTCAGATTGCAAGTCTATTTCTACTGTATTAATATGTAAATACTTACGATTTCAAAAAATACTCTTCCATGTGATTGATCATCTTTGTGTAAGCTAACACAGCAGAGTTTGTGTTTTTATGACCCGTATGTCATTGATGATTAAGTCTGCAGTTAAAATATTGATCTTTTTATTGTCTCAAGAAAGCAGTGGTTGTTGGCTATAAATGGGGGTGAGATGGGGGGGTTGCTTCATGCATCTCTCTTATATGCACAAATATTAGAAGTGGCACCATCTGCTGGTTTGTGTAAACATGTGAATTTATCTAATTATTGGGTTAAAACAGCCCACTATATCACCATCTGCCTTTACATATTACCTGCTATAACCTGAAGCCCTGTGGTTTGTTAATCAAGGTCATAGTAACGACAGATGCAGAATGCTAAAGATTTTTTTGAATAATTAAACTCACACTATTCACACTGTTGCACGTAAAGGTTGCAGGAAAGGGCTACGTGTCTTACTTACTTACCCTTTACCTACTAACAGATATAAGGACATTTAAGTGTTTACATATTTTATTCCACCCTGTGACATATTTTGGTAAAATGAAATCAAATGTGAACCACAGTCTCTTGATATGAGCTTTCTTGTCATGATATGATTACATGGAAAGACGACAAGTGATGACACTGAATTATCCGTCTGTATAAAAGATAAAGACATATTTTTAGATGTATTGAAGAGAGAATTACACAAGAACTCTGGGGATTTGTTTATCAGGTCTTTTCTGTCAGTCAAACCACTTCATCTTGTGCACATTTGTATTTACCCGAGTTTAGACAGAATTACTGTGTAGTATTGTTTCCTCTACAAAGCCTAAATGCACAGAAACAGGTGAAAGATGAGAGGTAAGAATAAGAAGTCCGGTCAGACAAATTAGTGTGTGTTAGTCGGCCACTGGCTACGAGCAACACTCTCCTTGCGTTAAGACTGTTCGTCTGAGGTTTGACTGGAGGGCTGCGTGTCGAGTGCAGAGATCATTATCCCCTCAGTGGGCTGCTGCACCGCTCTGCACTGGCACTCACCATAAGATTCTAATTAATATTGAAATTAATGAATAAATAACGATGGCTCATCTTGGCCAAACGGATGCAATTCGGAAATTCTTGGTGTCATTGTAGATTTTTCTCAGGGTGTATTCACATTTTAAGGTGCACTGTAAAGGGCATTACCCATGTTGTAATCTCCCCACCCCAGTGTTGCAGGGGGTAAGGCTTGCCTCTGCCTCCAGCTACCCACATCAATATGCAATTAAGCACTGCTAGAGTTCTCTCCCTGCCACCCACCTCTCACTGTCTTTATGGTGCATAATAAACAGATGAGGAGATATTCGTCCTCCGTCAGCGCTTTCTTAACTAGGCCTAATGTGCTCTCTCTATTTGGGGAATCACATCGCTCTCAGTCTGATTAAGTCCTCAAGGCAGGCAGGAGATCCCCTCAGGAAAGGAAGGATGATACTGAACAGGAGACAGAAGAGGGACAGCGACCCTCGTGCCCTGACCTGCCAGGGGCAGTAATTAATGTGGTGTTAATGGTTTAGGTATGTAGGAAGCTGGATTTATCACTTAATTGCATTGGTTATAGGTCAGTTATTACACTATAGGAAATTCTTTAGCCATATTTGACACATTACTGTTCTCTATCAAAGGTTTGGGAGCAGCCAGGCTCGACTTTTCTTGCAGAAAATATGAAATTGTCCCTTCTCCATGTACTTTGGAAGTAGGTGAAGTTGTGCCAGAAATCTCTACTCTGCTCCATGCAGAGAAGATGGACAAAAGGGAGCAAAGAAGTGAACACTGGTCAAGAGGAAGAGAAAAATGTGAGTTGACAGGGCGAAACAAATGCTGAGGTGACCGGGTTCAGTCTGGTTCGCTGAATGTGCCTTGTCAAAACTTGAGTGCCGGAACATCAGTGTTGTGGTGGAAAGGCGAAAGGCCTGCTCTTGTTTACACTGATGATGAGGTATAATTGCTCAAGGCGCAGCCAGGACAGACACGGTCAGTGCCTCCAAAGGTGCACATTTCTATAAGAACAAGTCAAGAGAAAAGAGCTTAGCAGCGTGCAGAATGAGATGGAGGGTTGTAGCTGCATACAGGCTACAGGTTGGCTGGCTGGTTAAGGGCACAGCGTTGTGCAAGAACCATTTCTGTGCAGTTCATTGATAGGTAATCACAAGCTTTACAGAAATAATGAGATACAGCGCAATGGAAAATTGCGTGCAAGATATGGATCTATCCATCTGTGTAAAAGTAAACCATAAACAGTGTGTAGATAAGTGTGTTAGCTTGCTTCTTCCAGTCTAGCATATAATGATTATCAGTTGCTGCGGCTGGTTGTTTGGGGGGGTTTTGCGGGGGGAGGCGGAATCACAGTGTGCAGCTTTTTCATCAACATTGCATATTTATTATGCAACACGCTCTCTGGCCGATAGCGAGGTCTCTGCTAGAATTGGTAAGCAATAAAGATGAAAAACATTTCTAATTAATGTTATGTTATGGATTCTTGACAAACCCTCTGTGCTGTATGCTCATAGGAGTGTGTATTTTGTGCGAAACATACAGAACACACACAATGAGATGATGTTAAGGGCTCTCATGGTGCGCTGTTCCATTTCAGCTCCTACAGAAAATGATTTGTTTGATTGTGGTTGCTCTCTGTGAACAACCTAAATTATACATGCACTCATAAAGGGAGGCATCGTGTGCATGGCGTGTTTTGATTAGATTCAGGTTTAAGTGCATTTTTAAATGAAGGAGGAACTGTCCCACTGGGCAGCACCTGATTTTTCAAATGCTGTTAACAAGGTGTTTGTCACAATTTTCCTGTGCAGTGAAAACAAACACTGAATAACCTGCCATCCTCTGACTTGACCTTGTGCTTTTGCTGAGTAATGTTACCGTGAAGTATCCACTGCTTACTTTTTGTTACCAGCATCGACTGCAGCAGGCGAGTTCACCCATTAATTCCTCCGCTGCGGTTGGAGGTGTGAAATCACTCGCTGTAGTCTTTGCTTGAATCTAAATCCTGCAGCCAAAATCAAAGCTGTCATGATTTCACCCCCCTAAATTCAACATCCTGACGTAAGGTGTTTATCACAATTGCACATCTCTGTACTTTTATTTTGACTCACATCTGTCTTGCACTCAGGAGTCAGCTGATCCTGGTCTCTGGCCCACTGGTGTGACACACACACCATCTGAGTCCCTACTAGAGATGCAATAGCCTCGCGTCCCTTTTTGTTATTGCACTCAGCTTATTAAAGGGCTTCCCCTGGCACAGGAACAGAGGCTCTCGCCAATATCAAAGCAGTCTCGGGCAGTCTTGATGCGGATTTGTGAAATGCCCGGGAACTTGAGCTGCAGGGCCAAAGACCTCAGTTGCTTCATGGTCAAAGCACAGAGAGAATCAGAAGTATATATGCAGTGCAAAGTGTGTGTGTATGTGTGAGAGAGAGACAGAGGCCGAGAGCGAGAGAGAGACTTTTATCTGGATATGTTATCTAGTAGCCAGCTGATGGCCCTTGATCCACTTTTAGCAAATGCTACTACAGGCGTTAATGTTACGTTTCTGCTTTGGGGTTACATTGTCTTATGCATGGGTCTTGTTTTGTAACTTGTAGGGACAGATGCATTTACTCCAAATAACATCTAGTCAGAATGAGACCAAGACTGTCTCCAAGTGATTTAGTCCATCATAAACCACTGGTGGCGCTGTGGAGTTATCTTTTGATGGACGTGTCTCTGGTTTGTTGGTTTTCTTGTGCACACATATAAAGATGCACATACTTACACGAGCACAATCCTGTGAGTGGCATGAAGTATATTGCTGAGAAATGCATACTTTTAAAAAGATTTGCAATATGAAAACACTAAAGCTAATAGCTAATGTTTGAGCATGCAACTAGCTAGCCGTGAGTTCATTTTACACATTTTTTAAAATATGAATCAGGTCTGCTAATAAGTCTAATTTAGCACCTACATTTAATGTTTGTAAATCATTAATGGCTTGGATGAGATAGGAAAGGCATACAACATATTTGACAGGCTTCAAACCTGCATTATCTAATTGTTTGGCCACCTAAGGGGCAGCACAACAAGCTGTAAACATGTTAGTCCAGCATTTATTCTCTTTTAGCTCGGTTTTTGGTTTCTTTTGAAACCTGCTATAATGACATAAGAAACTCCACACATAGTGGCTTTAATCTGTATGCTCAAGGTGCAAGAAATTACTAAGCGTAAATGAGGCCCTTCCATCCTGAATCTGAGATTTGATTTTGATTCTGGCAATGTTTAATTGTTTCACATCCAAATCACATCAGGTGTGATTTTCTCATTGCTTCTTTGCTGAATTATGATGTGATTTAAAACAAGATATTTATTGCAATTTCAGTTTTAATGAACCCAACATTTCCATCAAATGGCTTAACTTAGTTTGAGTTGGCTTGTCACACTGAGGCTTACTTTTTAACCTGAAAAGATTAACCTTGCTGAGCAGTTCTGTGGCCCGAGCTGTGGGATGCTGGTTGAATTGAGGCTCCGGCCGTCTGAAAAGAGACTCACTGACTTGTGCTCATATTAATGCCCCAAGTGCTTTTGTCCGCTGTGCTCCACAGATCTTGAAGAGTGCGCAAGTCAACTGTCTTTGTCGTCTGTGTTTGCCACGAACTCCAGCCTCTCCAAATGTCACCCTGAATCAGGCTCTACTGCAGTGCTTTGTACATGAGTCAAGCTGTCTCATCCCATTGCAGTTGTCTCTGTCTCTGTGGTGAAGCACATTGACATTTTAACTTGAGTGTTTTTGTGGCATGCAGAGTAGAACGAGCTGCTGTTCTCAGCTGTGGCGTAATAGGCAGTGGTGCACAATCATAACACTTTACTGTCCATTTTGGAGGTCACAAGGCTATTTAAAGAATGTGAAAACTATAGATTTCCCTTTACAAGTAGAATAAGAATGTACTAGCACCACAGGAAGCACCCCCAGTCACACAGGGGAGAGGAGTGTTTCTAAATAATCTGTTTTCTGTAGACCTCAGTGTCTCCAAATGGCCACTAGAGGTGGTAGTATGACCCTGAATGAATGTTTGATGTGAGTAAGTCACTTCTATGGCCAAGAGGTACTTTAAAAACATCAGTCCAGAAAGTGTTTTTTTCTTTTCCTCTTGTAGGGTTCCTGCCCTCCCAGTAAAGAACCTGACTGGATCTGGACCAGTGCACCCAGCACTAGCAGGTTAGACAACATCTTCTGAATAGCATCTGCTTAGAAAACAGCTAAAAAGAGTAATTTTTGTGGTGTAAGTTGGATGTGTTGTTGATATTCACAATCAGTGTTTTTTCCACTCTTCTCTCTGTGTGTGTGTGTGTGTGTGTGTGTGTGTGCTGTACATATGCATCAGGTATGACAGGTATCCTGATGTGCGCTGCAGGTCTACCGGTTTGCCTGACTCGAGCCCCCAAGCCCATACTTCACCCACCTCCCATCAACAAGAGCGACATGAAGCCTGTGCCAGGAATCAATGGCATGCGCCGCAAAACCAAGAAAAAGCACCTGAGGAGAGGTAAGATGGAGAGAAGAGGGGTGGGGAGGGGAGGAGAGGAGATGGGGAAATTATATAACATTAAAGAAGGAAATGCCTCCCTTTGTTTTTTATATTGAATTAGAAATGCACTCAGGAGAGGAATAGACCAACCACTGATAGTCAGCAGACTTTCTCTGTCCTGCCAAGCTTTGCAGGATGTTTCCGTATCAGCTGTCTGTAAGTCTGTTGTTTAGCATGCAAACAAATCCGAAGCTGTTTTCTTTTTATCAAGGAGCCATAAGTGTTTTTTAAATGCCTCCTATTTAAGCTCCATAAAAGTGTTACAATAAATCTAACCTCACACAAGGTTGCTGGTGATTAGTAAGGAAAACATTCCTGTACCTTTCAAAAAGCTCCTATAAAATGTAATGATGATTGTTCAGATTTATGCGCAAGTGCGGTGAAAGTGTTACTGTAACAATTCTATAGATGGTATTCTACATGCAGATTGACAGGCAGTTGTAAGTAAAGTAATTAACATGGGACTGTTGTACTGGGTTGGTTTGAGAGGGGATCTGGTGTTTAGTTGGACGCTTTGGGCTTGAATAAGTGCTGGTCGATGGAAGCTGTGGAAACCGCTGGCCTCCCAAGGGAGCCTTTGTCCTAATTGATCAGTGAGGCTGTTGGGTTTCCCCTTCAGAGCTCTTCGTTGTTTAGTGGTGTGGAGATGATGCAGCAATATATTTTGCATGTTCCAAAGTTTCCCATAATTTACCAGGAAGGAACTAATGTGTGACTGTACATTTATAGGAAGGTTCCTGCAAAGGTTTATAGTATATAATTTGTATTAATCATAGAGAAAGCAAAGATCATGCATTTTGGTACACTTGCTATTCCAATTAATTGCTAGCATAAACTAGAGCCTGTCTATGCAGGCATGCATACAATCCAACATACTGTAAAGAATACATTTCTAATAATAAATTAACAATGGATACATATTTAGGGAGGTTTAAATGGATTCTTTCATGCAAATGATTCTAAAAATCAGCAGCTTCTGATGGACTCAACACAACAAGACTAAGAGTTTACATCCATTCTAGCAGATCTGTAAGGCTTTAACATGATTGAGGCATAAGCTAATTGCTAACGTCAGCAAGGCCCGGCTAACACAACAGACTGACTTTGCCATCCCTAAAGCCATGCCGCTAGCATTGCTAACAACTAGAACTTTGGCTCCATCTTTCCCTATAATTAGTGCCAAATTACATAGCTCTTTCCAGGAAATTTCCTTGGAAACTATTAGGAAATGATACACCTTTTAAAAATGTTTCATCGGTGACAATGCAGATTGAGGAATGAGGCAGCAGCCAAATGTGCAACCTGCATGTGCTGTCTGCAGACAGAGCGTGAACTCGTGAACGCATTAAGAGCGTGAGATACTGGAGGGCTGTGAGAGGAATGGAGACATGTTTTTTCTCGTGCAGGGATATTTGGGCTTATCCACATATCCCAGAAAAAGGTCAGAGAGGCCTTTGATCCGGCTAAAGAAGCGTTCAAATAGCAATAGCGTAAAATGCATAATTGAGTCTCTTCTGTCTGTATCCTCCTTTTTTCAGTTTCCTCTCCTCTCTCATCATAGCTCTCTGCCTCCCCTGTCTTCCCTACCCATTATAACATTTATTTAGCTTAGTCCATCTCCCTCTGCTCTCCCTCCCTCTGTTCGCTGGCTGTCCCTCAGATGAACAAACAAAGGCTACGGAGGAAAAGAGGTTGCCTGTAAGCGTATTAGGGGTGTAAGCTGTGGGTGTGCTCTCGGCCATCCTAGCCTGGTTGCACACAGGGATTATCAGAGAATGGGTTGATGGCTGGTTGTTATGTGCCAGTTTGAAGGTGACCTCCTCTTCAACATCACAGACATGTATACTCTGTTCACATGTAAACACCCCTTTCTTTATCTTTTTTTTTTTTATAGTGGGGCTGCAATCACGCCCAGGCCAGAGTTGCCACTCAAACCGATGAAAGTTTGTCATGCATCAAGTTCTAGCTGTTATTCTCTTTTGTTCAGCTGACAAGCAAATGCCATCCAGTGATCCATCTTACCTTTTTTCATATTTACTAGTGGTATGTTGGTGTAAGTAAGTGACAAGTTTGGCTTTTCTTTGATGGTCATCTCATCTGTCTTATGTTTAATTCTATGACAAGGGAAAAACCCAGAGGATGTGGTGCGAAGATACACTGAGAAGATTAAAGTGCTGCCAGATGAGGTAAGAAAAAGACACAAAAACACGAGCACACACACAGAGGACTTAGGAAAGTTTTGTGTCCACCAAGAGTTGCACTTTGTCACCGTTTGATGTCCTAAACAACTGTGAAAGTCTCATAAATACACAGTCATGTAGAACGGCCGCTGAAGTACTTTGGTTGGCTATTCCAGGACTGTACCATCTGCATGGAGAGGCTGGTCATGTCATCAGGCTATGAAGGCGTCCTGCAGCACAAAGGCATCAAGCCAGAGCTGGTGGGCAAACTTGGCAAGTGTGGGCACATGTACCATCTGCTGTGCCTGGTGGCCATGTACAACAATGGCAATAAGGTGGGTAAAAGCTTGTGAGCCAGACGTAGTTATGATGTCACTCTAGGCTCAAATTATAAACTCTCGTCTTACATCTTGACTGAATTGCATGGCGCTGGCAGATGGCTTCAGTATTGTTGTACAAAGATGGGGATCTTGTATATATCAGATAAAGCAAAAGCAATACAATTCTTTGTAAAATCATTATAAATTCTGTTCACTTCAGTTCAGTTTATTTGCCTGAAATACAAATGTAATGCTTGCTAATGCAGATTTAATGAGCATCCATCAGTGTTACATTAACAACAATATTTGGTTTGATGATATCAAATCAATTCATAAAATACTATTAAAAGGCCAGATCCCACTAATAGTAAAAATACTATTTTCTCCCTTACATTTTGCAGCAACATTAAAAAAAAAAGGCTAATCTTTAGGGTTACGTGATTGATTATAAGCAAAATTGTCATCAGCCCGCTCAAACGTGACTGGTCAATATTACTTGGACTACAAACGGACTACATATAGACTACAAACTGAAACAAGCACGCCTTCAATACCAAAATCTTGTCCCTTGCCTACAGATTAATATTTTTATTAGAGTAGCATTCATTTGGAGTTGTGTTTCTAGCGACCTGATGAATCTCTTCTTTTAGCTCTGGTTTGGTCTCCTTTAAAGCACTATGGCACAAAGCAAAAATTGTCTCTTTGTTGTCATTTCTTTTTCTCTTCAAACCAGGATGGCAGTCTTCAGTGTCCAACATGCAAAACCATCTATGGGGAGAAAACAGGCACCCAGCCTCCTGGGAAGATGGAGTACCACGTCATCTCCCACTGCCTGCCTGGCTACCCAGACTACAAGACCATCCGCATCGTCTATGACATTCCTGCCGGGATCCAGGTCAGAACCGTATCACTTCACTAAATCCATCTGCTTCTGTGCCCTGATCCACTGTCCCCTCCTCAGTAAAACCTGTGCCCTTTCCACAACACCTTCTTATCCGCTTAAGTTTGACGGTCAGTTGTTTGTGCAGGAAGGTGAGATGTTGTGGATGTGTAAGTCACTGAGGAAACAGCTTTTTTAGGGATCCCACAATGATTCTGGGCAGGGCTCAAAATCCCCAAAAGAGAGGCACTGTAGTTATAGACTAATGATTACCTTCATCATCTGTTAATTAGCATGTGTTTTGAGTAAGTAATTCATTATTTAGTATATATATCAAATAAATAAATATATATTATTTTAATTAATCTGATCCAATAAGGTTAATTTTAAAATTATGTCTCATTTGCTGTGGACAGGAGAGCATGTTTTGCAGCCTGGGTTTGGGTTGGGGAGATGAGAAGGTTGTGTATTTTATCCTGACTGCTGAGAGGAGCTTTAATAGAGTCAATAAACTGACCTTTTTTCACCAGAGGAGCAGGCTTAGTCCCAGGGGACAGAGAATACAGGGGGGTGGGGTGGAGGTCATCTGACCGCTCTGGTCAGCACAGTAGCAGTTGGGGAACATTTCTGTTGAACATTTCTCCTGCTCTCTGTTTATTTTCTCGCTCCTCTGTAATGGACTTAATGGACAACATCCAAAAATTATTAGGTAATATTAGACTTACAATCACCAAATTAATGAGAATTATTGCAGGACGTTGTGTTGATGAAATAGTTGAAAAGATAACTTACAACTGAAATCTCTTGGAGCAAGACACATTATAAAGAACAGACAATACCGCTGTGCCTGTATAAATTCTGTATTTTTCTGCTGCTTTACACTCAGATTGGTTTACTGGTCTGTCTCATTGTGCTACATGTACTTTCTAGTGAAGAAAGTGGGAAGACAGTTAATGCAGAGAATGTGAAATTTCAATCTGCCTAAATACTGTGCCTAATAGAGTCAGAGTAGCAGCTACATGTTTGGAACACAATTTAAACTTCACTAGAAATAATAAAAAGTAGAAAACTATGTGACCAATTTGTCATGACAAGGCAACTGTAAGTACACGTGTTTCCTTCTTTAATAAGGATGGGGGGTGGGGTGGGGTGATTTGGTGATGGCGTAGGAAAAACCTACATATTAGGATTTAATCAAGCTTTTTTTCCCCACACTGGAGCCTTGAAAGCAACTTGCAAAAGTATGATGTTTAAAGATATAATTGGATATTACATTAGAATATCTTTCGGATGATTTGAACAAAGGGCCATTGTAAGCAACATTAACATTAAAGCTTGTCCCGTGGGTGTTGTTGACATTTCCTACACAATTATGTTGCAATTGGAAGAAGGAGTTGTAACTTTTGTTTTTGTTCTTGACATTTTTAGACCAATGAGCACCCCAACCCGGGGAAAAAGTTCAGTGCAAGAGGGTTCCCTCGACACTGCTACCTCCCTGACAATGAGAAAGGCAGGAAGGTAAGCTCTGACACCAATCCAAGAAAACAAAGCTCACGAGCATTAAAACCATGTTGGTGTCCAGTATTAAATTAACTTCATTAGAGGTTAACATCATCATCATCATGAGCTTGTAATAAAACTGTCTGTCCAAAGCAATCCACTGATAAGTTTCAGGTTTGTCACTGGACCGGTGAGTGAAATCATGTATTTACAATAACATGAAATACATGATCATGTATTTATTTGTAAAATGTGTCATTTTATTACTATTATTCTGCTAATTTGCTACACATATTTGGCCATTAAAACTCTAAAACTTACTTTTAAAAGGAATTGTGGTGCCCAACATTACTGTATTGCTTTGTAAATATAATTTCACTCACTTAATTCATCTGTTTAGTTTCTCTTACCAAAGTAAACATTCTCTAAGTAAACTGGGGACAGAGATTAAATCACAGTTTTGGGATGACTCTACTTCAGTCCAGTGTTCACACATTTGTTTCATTATTTTATCAGGGAAATCTTTAAGTTACCTACCCTGGTTCTCTGAGTGGTCTGAGTGAGACATTAATCAAATGTTATGAAAGAGGAGAAACATTATTGTAAATGACGTGTTGAGATCCAGTTGTGCATGAGTTTTTTTACTTCCTCCTTCCTGCTGCTGGGGGATAGTAACTTCCTTCTCAACCCTCTTCTGTCTCTCAAGGTCCTGAAGCTGCTGATCATGGCCTGGGACCGACGCCTCATCTTCACCATTGGCACGTCCAGCACCACAGGCGAGTCGGACACAGTGGTGTGGAACGAGATTCATCACAAGACAGAATTCGGCTCCAACCTGACCGGCCATGGCTACCCTGACCCCAACTACCTGGACAACGTCCTGACAGAGCTGTCGGCCCAGGGGGTCGGCGAAGACAACCTGAAGGACTGATGTCCAGCTGAACTGGTACACAGGAACACAAACCACCATGCCCCGCCGTCTCCTGGAGAATAGGGACACTGCATGACGGGCCAACATGCAGTCGACAACTCCCCACAAACAAAAGTATCCTGCAGAACTGGTGGCGTGAGAGCAACGGAAGCTAATAAAATGACATGGTTATGATCAATGTTTTGATATTATAACCTAACATTCCCAAATGCCAAATTTTCTCAGAGGTTTGAACATTGTAAAGACAAGGGGAGATTTCTTTCTTGATGTTGGTAGCTGCAGGCAAATGGTATCTGACCCCTTTTAGATTCAAACTCAAGCTGTTTCTCTGCACTTAGAGAAATATGATGAGGGGCCAAACTATACAAAAGCATATCTGTAAATGCTGAGCTCCAGAATGCATGGCCCAGACTAACGCTGCATAATGAATGTCGGGCAGTTATCTTCAATAGGGTAAGGTGTCCATAGATCAGTTGTTGCTTGATATTGTGAGGAGAAATTTAAGAGAAGCACAGCATTCTGAATTAACCTAAATTAATAAATGTTTTGCTTCCCCTTTTTCTCTAATAATGAATTATAGTCCTGTAACAAGTGGTGATTTGAAGGAGAGGCTTTTGGCTTTTTGGTGATGTGACTGTAAAAGTTGCACTGGGCATGTTTGACATTTTCCACTTCTGATACCTGAGGTCAGTTGTTCTGTAAAATGGAAGCGTGTCTCATAGTGCATGAAGTAGATTCCGGAGAACTAAAAGGCCTATTAAACATTAGTGTTTGGTAATAAACGTATGTTGTATGGTTGACCTTTTAGACTGTCTATGAAATGGGACATGAAATACATGAAACAAGCATCTTGCCAGTCAGTTTGATGCTTGTTACAAGGCTTTGTAACTTGAAAGGCTGCGGTTGAGAAGTGGGATTTGCTACGTTCCAAGGTTAAACTCATTTATTTTGTTGACACACTGATGACAGTGACCTCTCTGAATATAAAGCCTGCATTATTTTTCTCCCTGTTGGAACAAACCCAAGCATTGGCACGATCCATCATGCTGACCATACATGAGGGGTGAGTGTGTGATTGCGTGCTCTGAAGCATTCATTTGGCTGGCTTTAAGTCCTTGAGGGTAAAAGCTGAACACACTTCTCACAGATGGACATTCCCCTTTAAACACCAACAGTTTTCCCTTGGAGGTGCATTTTGGGCAGCACTCCTGCTCGCCTGCGAGCTACAAGTCTCTTGTGAGCTTGTTTGCTGCTAGGCAATACACTGGGCTCCACCGCCTGTATAGCGAGCAGTGAAACATTTCATTCCCCGTGTGAGCTCACTCAGTTGTTAGGGCCAATCCTGATGTATGTCCTCGCCCCCACTTTCCTTTTCCTCCTCCTTCCTTATTCTAGGAACCATGCAAATGTTGGTTTAGTTTGTATTTGGCTTGGAACTATTTTTTCCTACGCCCTCTTCTTTCCCCCTCAGATTTTATGCCTGTGAGCTAGACTTTTTGAAGGTGCTTAGTGGAGATCTTGTGATGTTTCTTCACTCTGAGATAAGAGATAACCCAGTGCTGCATAATCCTCCATAAATATATCTGATCAATTTTAATGAGCGGGGGTGTTGGTTTATTGTGGGCACCCAGCTGTGAGCTTAATTTTGGAGTGAATCATAGTCTTCCATAGCACTTTGAGGCAACAGTTTGTTTAAACAGTGGTTTCATTTTAGGAAAATGTATTAAATTGCTAAATCTGTCTGTCTTTTTTTTTTAAGTTGGTGTTTATAAACTGGCTTGCAATGCTTTGTAAAATACATATGATATACATTTGCAGATGTGATATACCTTTAAATTCAAGCTCAATTTGAGTTGATGGTGTAAGTTTAATTTATTTTTTTACTCTTCTATATAGAAAATATAAAGACTCGCCCACATATCTATACACAGGCACATGTTAACACATGAATACAGAAAATCTGGCAAAGATAAATTTGTCAGTTTGTCAGGGACTGTTGAAATATGTACGACATGTTATGGACGTCTTATATTACAAGTAGTCTTAGCGTATGCTGCTGTTGTTATCTAAATGTAGAATATGTGTAGTTGATCCCCTGTGGGACTCCCAATAAATACAGTAAATGTGTCTTTATTATTGGCGGGGGAGCTTTAGCAGCATGACGGTGGCTGTTCCCCCCAAATGGACCGTTTCTCTATTTCTACTTGTCCAGAACATGGGAATGGCTGCAGTCAGCAATCATTGTTCAGTTTGAGGGTGGAAATGACACACCTGGGTCAAACAGAAGCTACACATAATTTGTGGAGTTTGTTTTAGCTAACTGGAGCAACAGATTGGTGGGATTTACCTCAGTCAGATGTCAATCTAAGTAAACTTAATAAAACATTTTAAAGGCCCAGTAAAGCTATTTTCTCAATCATCTTCTAATCTGTGTCCTTGCTCTCTTACTAGGTCTTACATGATCACACAATACAATTTTTAGAGTTAGAGCAGTTTTGGTTATTTAGATTTTTTAATCTCTTAAGCTATGTACATTGTTAGCTAGCTATAAACATTAGCTGTAAACTAGCCCTTTTAGTGTTAAACACAAATATTAGCTTTGATTGCTGCTTATTTAGTCATGAGTATTAAATGGAAAAGAGAAATACATACACCTTTAAACCATGTTTTAAGGGGCTTTGAACAATTTTTATGTGTTAAACTTCAACTCTCTGGCACCTGCACAGGCTAAAACAATCCACTAAAAGTATTTGTGATTTTGACCCAGGTGTTGAAAACAGTCATTGTTCTGCCTGTTCCATCTCAAGATTTCTCCTTCACAACCTTTTTGACTCCCTTTATAAAACGGGACAGCAACAAAGAATGCTTCCAATCTATCAGGGAATTTTTTTCCATGTTGAGCGAAGGTTCATTAACCAGAGAAATCCAAATGTTTGCTTCTTTGACAGTTCCTTTCCATGTGTCGGCCATGTAGTATGAACGATGCAGGCCCTTTAGACTTTTCAGGTGTGTACAGACTTATATGGGAATGATGAATAATACGTGGTTTGGTGTTGGTCTGATTAAGAAAGAGAGAGAGGTGGTGTTTATGCAATTTACTATTTTTAAGATCTAATACATGATTTATGTGTAGCAAGAAGGCAAGATTTTTGACAATGGATGTTTTCTTTATGGGGTGTCTACCTCCAGGTTTCTAATCAAGGGGGTCACAATCCGTGGAAGTTCACATGCTATGTATTAGAAAACATATATTTTTGATGTCTTTTTTGAATGATGATTGTCTCTAAAAAACTATTACATAACATTGCTGTATAACTCTTATTAAGATTCATTCCATACTATTTTCCATTTGATTATTGACAAAGTGGAATAGGGGATGCAATCCCTTTGTCCCAACATATGAAGTGCTGGCAGTTGTGCTGTCTAGTGTCACCTGCAAACTGTACTTCTCTCTCTAAATGATACCTTAACATTTTATGTGGATATACTGTATGTTTGTATCTGTTTGTCTGCGTGAATGTGTGCCGAGTGTGTGTCACGTAAACAAATCTTAGGTTCATGTCCTTTGAAGATACAGTAATGTTCTCCTAGAGGTGCATGTTAAACAAACTGTGAGCAAATTTATTGACAATGCATAGCTTTTTTGCATATGAAAACATCATTGCTTCTTTAGAAACATCACCTAGGTCTCCTGGTGATTTAGCACTGTGGTTTTGCATCTTACTCTACTTAGTTAGGAAGGTTTTTTCCTCCATCAGGTTTGATTTACACAGATGTGGATGAGACAGCGTTTGGCTGCTCTCCTCACTCTTTTGACAACTTGTAAAACATCGGAATGTTTTGCATTAAAGTGCCCATTTTAATTAACATTTTCAAATCATGATTTCTGTTTTTCTGATTTCTCATAAGCATTGTCTACATAATTAGCTATTTAACCTGGTTCACAAACAGATCCACTAAAAGCAAGGTATTGAGAGACAATGATTAAACTATAAAGGGCTTCTTAATCTATCAGTCTTTATTGAATTGTGATGACCTTGTTGCATGTTTGTGTGTTTCTTGTGGAAAAATAAATGTGCCCATGACAAGGGTAGTTTGTTTGACCTTTTGTCACCTTGGCTCTTCCTCGTTTTTTTCCCCATGTCCATTTAGCTCCATTTCCTTCTCCCCGGGTAGCTCTGTGCTCTACAACCTCGTTATGTGGATATAAATTAGCTATGCTGGAGCTGTGGAGTGCTACAGAAACAGTTCTCATCGGCAGTAATTTTGCTTTATGGTCATTTTCTGTCACTAGCTGCTGTATGTTGGTGCTGTAGTAAAGAGCTGTGGCTGGCTCATACTAAAAGCAGGCCGTTTAGAGGCCTGCTGGGAGATCAGCTTCCCCTTCAACTCACCACTCTTCCTTCCAGCACTGACCCAGAAGCTCAGGGGTCAGTCTCATCCTAGTTCTGGTTCCTAAAACCCCCCCTGCCATGCCTCCTCTCATCGCTCACCCCTCATGCGAGCTAATGAGAGAGCTAGGAGGGGAGACTTTGCTGCATCACTGCTCTCATTAGCATTTAAATAAGGCCGGGAGGAGAAACGGTTGCAAACATTTGTTTGTGTGGCATAATATAACATTAGATTCTGACTCCTGTTGGATTGTAGACTCTGTGGTAATGGTGGTTTGATTCAATTATTCATTTGAACAAAGGGGCGGTGTGGTAACTATGTAATGACATTTCCTGTAATACCATGAATGAATGCATGTCATTGCCAGCGCTGAGACAGACCTTCAACTTTAAAACAAACCAGGAGAATAATGGACATAAGACAAACAATTAGATACTTAGTATTAATCATTTCTGCTTGTAATTCTGCCTAAGTTAACTAGAAGAGAGCACAAATTTGACAAATTAGACGTATAAGCTGAAATAAAAGTTTACTGAATAGAACAATTGTGTAGTTCACAGTAACAATCCACTTGGAACATACCATCATGGCGTATTTGCAAAATAAAGTACTGCCAGTACTGTTTTTCTTTTGTTTTCATAAAAGCCCTCATAAGGGGAAAATCAAGTTCACAAGCGACATCTGATGGTTACTCTAGTTTTAAAAGATTGCGTGATAGATCTTAAGTGGCAAAACATATTTTGGAGTGAAGCAAATATCAAAACACTTAAGGAATAACTGTATGGATGTAGCCTATTGATTGTCATGTCAGGCATGTGTACTATAGCTTTACATCTAAGGCAGGAAGAATGTTTACTCCACACATAAATATTCCACAGTGCTTCCTCTAAAAAAGAGACAGACACTACAGCGTACCATGATATAATCTAAACCACTCCAGAGGCAGGGTGGCATGCCGAGGCTATCTGAGAGATCACACATCTGATCTCCATTACCATCACTAACCTTCTTCTCTCCTTCTCTTTAAGGGAAAGACACAGAATACTTCTCACTCTATGGGAAATGGCTTTACAATACGTCCTTGTACAGTTTGTGCGTCTCTCAGATATGCGAAGAAAATTGATTGCGTGACTTGAGTGCTTCAAAATTAAATGTTTTATCATTTTTTAAAACAAATTTGGCATCTCAAACATACCTTGACAATTGAGAGCCAAATGTAGTGGCACCAAAATCTCAAAAAATGTAAACTCAAAATTAAATGGGAACACCTCACATCATTGTTACTTCTAATGCCTCAGTTGTGTTGAAGATTGATCCTTTACAAGTATGGACATTATATTGTTAACAGGTAAATATTACTCTTGTGATTTTGGGAATCAAGTGTAAGGACATACACACAAATATGCAAATGACATCAGAAACAAACAGTTAAGTTGACTGGCCATAGCACCAAACAAAAGCACGTTGTTCTGTATAAAGGAACCAAAGCAACATTTAAAATTATTTTGCTCACTGTACAGGCAACTTTATACTGTGGCAGGTGTACCAGCATTTCATAAACTCAAGGTGGTATGACCTATAACGTTAATGTCACTGCTACATTGCAACCATGGTAATAAATTGCCTCAATAAAATAAAAAACGTTGATTAAAGAAATATCAAAACATTACATTCAGGTACTGTAGATTACACTATAACAAGCTTTTGCATAAAAAGGTGCGACCGAGGTCCTGTACAGTATCTCAAAATATAAAAGCTTCTTTTCACATTTCACAACAAGTGGGTGCAGGCCATGCAAGGGATTGCTTATTATCTACATAAAAAATATCAAGTCAGATCATGCTTTAATGTCCCTCGGCACCCTTTATCGTCAAGTATCATAATCTCTCCCCGGCGCTGTTGAAGTCGGTGGCACTCAGAGAATACAAAAAGATTCAAAGTGGCAGATTTCCCCCTGCTCTTTACAGGGGGAAATGGATTAAAAGGCTGGAAAGGGATGCACCCTGCGGCCACTTTTTTCTCCCTGACAATCAAGAGAGTGAATATCTGATGCTCACTCGTGTTGGTACAGGATGCTGCCTCCCCCCCTTCCCCCACTTTCAGGCATTAGTGGATCCCACTCTATCTCGACTCTAGGGATTCAAAATGACGCTGTTGGCATCCTCCTTTTCTCTGCGCTGGAAGGTGGCGTGAGCCAGCTCCAGATCCTCTATCACCGCCAACAGCCGAGCAGCAACGCTCTGACCTGGCTTCATTAGCTGAACTTTGCATTCGGCACCATCTACGAGAGACAGAAAGTTTACAATGGTATCAACACAAAAAAGATAATCGTGATTGTAACATAACATATTGCCCTACACAACAGTAGATACTGTTTGCAGAGAATGTGCAGTTTGGATGTAGCAGCTGCAGTCTAACCTGGGTGAATGTCAGAGTTGATCTTGACTTTATTGCTCGATGTCTGATCAGGGTCTGGCATCTCCAGATATTTTTTCCTGCAGTGTCAGTCAACAACATTAATCATATGATCACTCACTATTCTCTGGAAGCTGCTTTGCCTTTTCATAGAATACCAGTTAAACATTTGATGTAATATCATTAAGCATCAGCAGTAGCAGCAGAGCAGTGTTGCAACATAGACCTCTAGTGTCAGGTAAATGAACTGCATCCAGGCTGAGGATCTTTATAGACGTTTCTCCCCTCACCTGAGTTTGTCTCTGCCCTGGAGAAGCTGCTTGTATATGGTCTGCGTCTCTACGTCGGGATCCAGTGGGTCACTCCAGTCACCCAGAGTCACAGCTGAGTGGGTCCTACTGCAGCCTGTAACTGAGAACCAGTCTTTTATTAAACAGTGGTGATCTACATCCCGACTTCACACAGACAAACATAACATATCCTTCAACTTGTCAATTTAATGGAGGTCTCACGGTACTACAAGTCTGTAAATATTTAGTATAAATAGCCCCAGTGGCAATCAAACCCCACATCCTGGCATTACCCAGGGTTTAACCTACAGAAAACTCATATAAACAATGACGGATTCGAGGATTCTGTTGTTCAGGACTGTGAAAAACCTCACAAGGAATTTAATCAAGCTTTCAGAAATTGATTAAATGTAATTGGTCAGAGAAAATCCCATTATGATTTTCAGAGCTTGTTCTCCACTGAAGCAACAAAAGCATGGCAGCTACAAATTGAGGGTTTAGTCATTAAATATGGATCGCCAGGAGTTTATTCGCTCTTTGATGCCAGCTACAAGTCGGAGTGAGGTACAAAAGTGTAATGTAAGTAAATGTAAGCCTGCATGTTGACGGACAACACTGCCTACGCTCTGGGATGCTGTTAACTCCTGATGATCCTTCTGATTAAACACGTGTAACTGTAAATCTGAGCTACTTTTTTTATATATATGCCCACAAAATAGATAGTTACACCCCATCCTCGTAGAAGGATTTTCAAAGTGTGGGCAGCATCAGAAAAAAAAAAAAAGCAGGATTACCAGCACGGTCCGCCTGCAGGCAGCAGGTCCACTTGCCACTGCGATGAGCCCCTGGGTGGAAAGAGGGCAGCATGCGCTCATTGTAGATGCTGACTTTCCGGATCGCCGACAGCCACTGGTTCAGCTCATTCACGTTCTATTCACACACAAAAACTCCATGAACCATGAGTTCAGTGGTCCCTTACAAGCCTTCTTTGATAAAGTGGTGAATCAAATCTTTTTTCTTATGCCTGAAGTGAACTAAGATCTCAAAAGGGAAAATATATAAGTGAAATGAAAACAAACTTTTCATCAGTATTTTATTTGATCTTAACTATATTCTAAGAACACCCCAAACTGACTGAAAATAAAATAATGCTTTGTCTGTGCAAAAACCAAGGAAAAAAAGCTGGTTTTTGGTGGCAAACTGAGAAAGGTCATAAACTTTGTTGGTGACTGGCAGGTGTCAGTACCAATGCACCTTGCACTGGATGTACATGGTGTGCAGCTGGCCGTCGTTGTCCTGGGTGATGACCTGCATTACATTCTGCTGCTGAAAGGCATTTTCATCCACCCTCTCCACGGCACACACACACTGAATGGGGATTGAGGAGCGCACCTGCAACAATTCAGCCACAAACCACAACACCAATTAACACAAGTATGCACAGGCTGGTAATGATGGATGACGCTTTTGCTTTAGGCGGTTTAGACTAAGATTTAAGTGAAATAAAAACGTCATCGGATCACAGAAAATTTATCAGATAAAATTAATGTAGCAGTCTCTAATACTGAAATATTTTGCACACATTAGGCGAGAAGGAACTGTGTGAGACAAGGAGGAAGTGAAGATGAGATCAGCATGGCAGCAAAGGCCACTTTAAAGTGTAAATCAGCCACTTCCAGTGGGAGCTCGCTTCACTGAAACTCGAGTGCTCCAACATGGAGGACAGGGGCCGGGACATTGTCTGCAATCTGATTTGCAATGTTAGCATGAATATCCACAGCCTTCAATTACCCCTCGCCTTTATTCCGGTCACACAAAGCCGAGACTCAAAGAGAGAGCTTTTTACTGGGCTACAGAGAGCCTACTCCCCTCGCCGTCTCCATCTCTCTCTCTGTCGCTGGTGAATGAGAGGAGATCATTATCACAAGGTTAGGCACCACATTGTAATAACACTAATGTTGTTCTCACAAGGAGATCAACAAAAATACAATAAAGCGAGCTGGGGACGACTCAAATGTTTCCTCTTTTTATGAGCCGAGTTGATAAACGTCCTTCAAAGGGTATGCACAGTGGCTAATTTGTCATCAGAAGGCCTGTCAGCTTCTAATAAAGGGATGAGTCACTATCACAAGACTTTGATTCAAAGTTTACTCATGTATTTTTGGCTTGTATATTAGATTAGAAGAGGATCAATAGGCAGATTTATTGCTGACATTACTTATTTGTTGATCTAGTCACCACAATAGAAGATAAATTATGTGGTAAAGTAGATAAACAATAAAAAATTTTGGTGGAATCTAACAGAATACTTGGTCAATACCGACCTGCCAATCAGAAGTCTTGGCGTAGGACAGCGTCTCACTAGTCAACCAGAAGTAGCGTTTCTTAAAGGCAAAGCGGGACAGCAGCTGGGCTCCCTCTGCCTTGTGTTTGTAGAGGTATCCCTCTTTAACTGTGACTGAGGGCATGAATACAGCCCTCTGTGGCACCTCGGACACTGCAGGGTGAAGTGAAAAGAGTTTTAGACAGAGAACGTGGAGAAACACTTTGCAATACACAATTAATGGCGTGTTCATCCATATAGACACAAGGTGGTGCTGTGACAATAAACAAACAGATTGTGTTTTATTGTTAAACTACAGTGCAAGTCTTCATTTTTCAGCACTTTGCTATTGATGGCACCTCAGCCTCCTTTATCACCGCATGAAGGACAGCTTCAAAGAGGCATAACAAACGTCCACTTCTGTCCAACAAATCCACCTGAGAGCATTAAATGTCAAACTGGCCTTTAAGAGAAAAGAGTGGGTGTGATGTGCAGAAGGAGGCTGAAACATGATACATCAGAGAGGGAAGATGTTTCACAACAACAGCCTCACTGACACATGACGGCAAGAAAGCAGCCAAGGCATGTTGGGTAACCAGTGTGGGGTGTCCAAGCACCTGTGGCTTCTCAGTCCAGCTCCCTGCCAGCTCGTTAACCATGTCATCTCTTTTCTACGGTTCCAGCTAGTTATGAATATTTCACCACTGAGCTACAGTATTGTTTCGCTTAACCCTGCCATTGTCTGGGAGCTGCTACGCTAGCAGCTGGCCTGTGGCTGATTATCTCAACAGCATGACATTTCACGGTGTGTTCACTCTTCTCAGCCTTACCAATGTCATGATCTATGTCGATCAACTTGTCCAGGAAGTCTTTAACAGAGGCCACACTGCGTAGGATGATGGGATGAAGAGGCGCCATCCACTGCTCCTTTCCGTGACCCAGCTGAAGGCCCAAGTTCCCGACACTTTGTAACGCCTGCCGATCATAAAGACACAATGTCCACTCAACACTCCCATCTCCAGCACATCAAATCTCCAGTAACTGACAGAACTCAGTGTGAGTGACTGCATATCTCAAAGTCGGAGATCAAAAGGGTCCCTGACGCCAGGCATGCTGTGAGGCCCTTTGTCCAGCCCACACCTGGCCTAGGGCGAGGAGGAAGTCCCTCTCTACACCCCTCTCTGATGCTCGGCTTTGAACCGCAGTCTGGTCGCAGCACATACAGAGGTAAAAATAGCCTGTTCCCTTTCTCTGTAGTGGGCCCATGGCAACAGCACTTCAGCACCATGGACAGCAACCACAGAAGCCACACGTGGGAGAGCAAGGAGGTTTCACTCTTCTAAAATGTGGCAATGACACCCCTATTTGTAATGATATGGAGGGTGTTGATTTTAGTATGGGGGTCACTTCCCGTCAAAAGAGCTCTCAGTTATAACCTACCAGACGCCTTTCTTACCAGTCACATGGAAAAGGTCTTTCGATGGAGTCTGTCTTTTGTAATTTTATCAATTACCACTTGAAACAGGATGTTTGAGCGAGACAGAATGTGAACAGTGTTTGAGGACAAAGAAACTGGGCTTGACTTAAACTAAAAGTTACTTTAACGAGATATTACTAACTTAATTGAGCATTATGTAATTACCTAACAAGATGGTAAAGTAAGGAATGGCTGTCGTTGGCCATCATGGCATTTCAAAAGCACTGCTGCCTGACTGTACACATAGTATAAACATCCTATGTTGTATTCCTGCTTCATATTTATTTATTTTTTTGTTGGCAGACAGCATCCAGCCTTGCATCTGGTGCAACAACCTCTTTGCGTTCAAGTATGATGTCTGACCTCGAATAAATGATTCATAGCAGTTACTGTATTTCTGTCTGTGTTGGGAATCGTACCTTGGCCAGTAGTAGCAGTGTTCTGCTCGTACGCGTATCGGCGTGCTGATCCCTCAGCTGGAACAGTTTCGGTGTGAGGATTGCAGGAGCAAAGAAACGCAGGAAAAAGAAGCCACTGATGGCCAGATATTTCACATCCTGCGTAAAAAGGAAAGTTAATGAACCGGAGGAGTGTCTCACAGGACAACAGCTGTAGTTGAATATAAAATAGATTTAAATGTCTGTGTTTTGCTGCAGACTGACCTCATTCTCAGGTTCAGCAAATTGCTCCTCTACTCTCTTGTGTAGCTGTTTGAAGGCCACTCTCATGACAGGAGGACACTGATCGACGGAGCCCACGATTGATTCAATGATGCTCGTTAAGTAGCTCTGCAGCATCTCCACACTGCTGTCCCGCACCTCTGCCTCTGACACTGCACCCTTAAATGAAATCCGTCTTCGGAGAGAAAGAAAGATATCACAAATTACTGAATCCCTGTGTTAGAAACCTAAAGACAAAATAGCAGCCGGTTTGTATATAGATTTGGCTGACATTTATAATGCCTCTTATAATATAACTGACTGTCTCTGTGGCTGATTATATCATTACATGACTCTTATATTTAAGAGACAGATGAACACAGATTCTTAGTGCAATATATATAATATATGATATGATATATAAACAGAATGCAAACAACAAACAAGGTGATGGCAGGCAGATCTACTGCAGACGTAGAGCATGTTAGATCTCCTTCCATGTCAGAGATAGACATCTCAGGGGGCTCATAGCAGTTGCCAAGCAACAGCCTTCCCCCTTTTTACAGCCCTTTTTTTCATTTTCTCACAGTGGTGTCTTTCTCTCAGGGGTGAATCGTATAAGAAAAAGGACAGTCTCTTGTGGCAGCTTTTCCTTTTCATCATTTTAACATTTAGATTGTGAACTATACACATGACTCTACAACCTCAAATCTCCGCTAGTCATTTTTGTCTTAAGAAAATCCCTGTGAAGCAGGTCTGGATTATTTTTAGGTCAGAATATGATCATGGTTTTGTGAGATCCAGCAGGATGGGTTTGAGGCCCATTTTACCTTGTCCGGTTCAGGTCGATCTTACATGGGTCCAGCTCAATATACTTCTTCTCATCAAAGATGCGGTTGATCATGGGTTTCAGCACCTCATGCAGGTACAGCATGCCAACAGCCTGGCAGCAAAACAATACCATTTGTTCCACACCATACCTTAAGACATCCGATTTGCATTCATACTACAGGGATCTTTTTCTAAATGTGTAAATCTGCATAGTACAAAGAGTAAACAAGGGACATAATGATGCAGCAGGGGACCATAAGCCATTTAACTAACTCAGTGTACATTTAATACAGAGAGAATGTTCAGGGAGAATAAAGCAAATATTGACCTAAACAGTTAAATCATGCATTCATTCGCAGTAGAGACAGAAGCACCAATTACATCAGATACATCAACGCACCTTCATGAACTGTTCCATGGCTTTGGAGGAAAGTGAGTTGGAGCGAAATAAAGTGTTTGGATCAGCTATAAGAGCAAAACATAAAATAGATTGATAAGGTGAGTAACAACACAATTTAACGTATAAATACAACACATACTACGGTATATTCAATTATAGCAGCAGGGATGCAGCAGCTTAGGTTTAAGGGAAACATGGATATGATACATGTCTGTTGTATTCTCTTTTCATGCAACATCTATCACGTCTGTCTGCTCTTCATGATGTTTCCTCCAATATTTTTTCTAATAAAGTTTTTCTTTCTGAATGAAGGAATAAAAAGATAGAAGGTAAACTCTCGGTAAACTTGTGATTTGGGGCTACATAAGCACATAGTTTTAAATGAAAATAATTTAAAAAACCAGAACTGGCGCTAACCATGAACCACAACATGCCTGGCTTGCATCTGGCCATGGATCTTTGTTGCATGTCATCCTCTCTTGCCCTTTATTCCCTGTCATCTCTCAGCTGTTGTCTGTTAAATAAAGGCATACAATGCCCCAAAATGCCTAAAAAAGACACTGAAAAGAAAAAGGACCCCACCACTTTACTAATAGCTCCCAGTAAATGCAATGAAGCAACCTTTAAGCCTCCACAGAGACCCTCATAAGGTATATAATCATGCTTGATGAAAATCTCAAAGATTGAAACATTGCTTCATTAAATGAATTGAAAGCCATTAATACAGTGTGTGGGTTCTTTGTCGGTTTCTGTGCTCAGCTCAGGCTTTCGGTCTGGTGCAAGTTTGTTGGATGTGCATGCTATCTATTCTGTCCGATGTATGTTTATCAGCCAAGAATTGATCTGCTTTAGAAACACAGAGCTCTTTGTCTGAACTGAGAGCAGACTGACCTTGCTGCAACATCAATCCTCCAAGGTGGTGATACCAAAATACCCATGGTGACAGGACTGGGTTGCCAGGTCAGGACATATGGGGAAATGCTGGGTTTTCATCGCAGCCCAGTAGGTGTACAGTACATTTTCCTTTTCTTTACCCCTGTGGCAACTAATGTCTGGCTGCTCGCGCCATCTATTCCTGATCAAGCAGTTATCATTTGGAGCCTGTGGAGTTGCTATGGAAACTTAGGCACTATGCTTATTATCATCTCAAACTACACCAACAGAACCCAAAGACCAGAGCACATGTCTGTGTGGATTTGCAATGGAGATGTGGTGAGGAGGCAAAAACATGACTAATATAGACCACAGAGGAGCCATGAAAAGACTGTTGGGTGAGTAAATAATTGTTCTCGGGGTAGTAAATATAGTGCTGGTAGACTTGAACTGCCCACACACAGACTGTGAATGCGGTGTTCAGAGACCTTAATGTCAATTCAGAGTTAAATAGAAGCAGCCCTCAGAAGGTCTCTGGAGAGTGGAGCGATAACAGCAAACTGGCATGTCCCAAACTCTGACTAATAGAAATACTGACTAATAGAGATAAACTTAGGTATTGCACACACTGTGTGTTATGTAATCATAACATGTAAAATGCATGTTTTGAGCTAATATATGTAAGCATTAATGGTGCAAAAAAATACACAATAGAAGAATAGATAATAAATACACTGTTGCCATAAAATGCAGACTTAAATTCTACTTTTTGCACGTGAAATCATGAGTCGGCTACAAGCTAGAGTACACAAAACCCCACTTACAAGTGGCTCTGACTGACAATGATCGAACTATTTAAACAGTTGTTCCGTTAATCTTACTGGTGTGGTTGACCTCCCGGGTGTTAAGGTAATCTAGGAATGGCACCACCAGGCCCTGGCCCAGGTAGATCTTCACCAGGGTCATTGCCACATCCTGCCGGCTCTCAACCGTGGTCACCTCCTCCAGCATGGTCAGAGCACTGCTATCCTCCACCTGGTGAGAAGGGGACTCAAGTTATGACATGCTGCAGACATGGACAAAGAGATTTTTCTGTGATCTAAAAGTCAATTAATGAACCAGGGGTGTCTAGATGACTGTGGATAGGTTTGAGGGGAAATGCTGCAAAGAGAAAAGCAGTCTCTTGACGTGATAGAACATAATTTATCATATAAATGCATGTCAGTACTGAAGAAAAATGGTAATGCTGACCTCTGTAGGGGAGATGACTGACTCCACCAGAAGGTGAATGAGGGGCTGATAGTACACAGAAGGCAAGATCCGATCCTCCACTAAACGCACTTTCAGACGCAGCGCTCCCAGCTTGCCACTGACAACAGAGGGAAATACCACAGATCAAAAACAATAAAAAAAGAGGAGATTTTCTGCCCACCTTGATCTTATAGTGAGGTAAACACCCATTAAAAATATCCTAGGAGAGAAAGAAAAAAGTGTCTATGACAGCAACTGAACATTTGTGTGAAAATAAGCTCCTGGATTACTTTTACTTTACTTTGTTTTTTCTGTAAATGAGGAAAGCAAAGGACCCTTGATTTTCTGTAGCTTTGTTTAAAAATCCCAATATCATTTGCACTGTCTTTGTGTAAGACATGGTTTGTAGGAAGTGTGTGAAATCCACAGAAATGTCTTAGTAAAAAGGAAATAAACTGATTTGACAGTTTTCTCAGTTTGAGTTTTAAAGAATTCCAAAAGCAAAATGCTTGTCTCAGTTATACAAACACACACATTGCACAAACAAGCACACCCATAATCCTCACCCAGCGTCAACCTCATTGTTTCCCAAGGGAAGCAAACGAAACCAGCCCTCTAACAGAGGTGTCTTGTGCAAACAAGCAAAAGGGATTTCAACCTGTGGAAAGAAAGAACAAACAAGAATATAATATCAGACAGGGGAAAATAACTTATTGAGGAATTTTATGGTGGGAAATACTGCACTGTACTTCCAGGTGAAGCATATTTTGTAGTGATCAAAACATGATTTCTATGGAATATATATAATATGGAATATTATTATAAACAGGACATCCTCACCTTTCCCAGAAAGTCATTCTTGCCCACCATGTCCCAGTCCCAGACCTCTACAGTGACAGTCCCCTCCTCACTTAGCTCCTCTGGATCCAACTCCAGCTCCAGAGTCTCTCCCCAGTGAGGGAAACGGGTCTTCTTGATGATCTAAAACCCAGCAGGTTGGGAAGATAGGAAATCCTAAAACCAGATCCCTCCTCGCTACAATTCTCGTCATCTCAGCTCTCTCGTGTGTACAGTAATATGAAACAAAATGACAACCATCAATTACAATGGAACAATGTGTACTTCTGGCTTCACTGAAACCAATGCATAGTGTGCATGCACGCACATAGAGCTCACCGAGGTCTCTGCACTGTGGTTGTTGAAAATAACTCTTGCAAATGGATCTGAGGTTCCGGAAATGTCTCTTGGAGCCAAGTCCCTGTGGGTATCCCAGGACCAAAAAAAACAAGAGAACTGATCAATACACTAAACTGCTCAACAAACTCCTATTACTTTAAAACAGCAAAACCACTGCTTTCCACTTGACCTTATTCTTTCAGACTTAATTCACATTCATCGGAGCATGTCTGAGTAACACAGTGTCAAGCCCTGATTGACATGTTCATTAGTGCCCTGTCTGAGAGGGAGAAGCTGTAGCCTGGGACGCACAGATGGGGCAGTGAGTGGAGTGATAGTGGCAGTATGACTCGGGGGTGGGAGGCATGCGGGGTGAAGGTGATAAGATCTCAGCGCAGAACCAGCGATGGCACTGCCAGGTCTCAGCCACAGAAACTCAACTTGAGACTGATCATCTTAAGATATGTTATAGTTTTAGCACTTGCAACTGTATTTACAGATGCTAATAAAGTCTACCTTTCTTTCTGGTCACCAGCCAGCTCCTCTAATAATTGTCATCTCTAAAATCTCATTTTCCTCATTTTCACAGCAGTGACAGGATTACCTGGCTTCAATGACTTGACACCGCAAGTTGATCTTCTCTGTATCTTTCAGTAGCTCCAGACTCAGATGGATCTCTCCCTGGACTTCCTCATCAGGGTCGATCCTTGTCAGGTTCACCCAGCTGTCTAGTCCTGACCATAACACACAGAGAGATATTATTCATTAAAACAACACTATAACTGTCAACTCCAAAGCACTGAGCATTAAGGAAAGGTAATAAAAGGTGAAACTAAGCATGCAAATCATTTTCTTTCAATTAATTGTTTTCTGTCAATGGAGAAATTGATGAATCAACTAATCATTTCAGCACTAATGTTCAAATAATATTGTACTAAACGTAATGAACAGAGTTGAACCAGAGATATCCTATGGCAGAAATGAATTTAGAGATGAATGGTTTAGTCAATTATGCAAATGGTTGATAATAACTTTGATAATCAACTAAATGTTTCAGCTCTTTCTCATTTTTTTTGCAAGTACAAACTGCCAAACATGCCCTGGTCCCAGCCTCTCAGTTGTGAATTTGGATCTTTCGTTTGTTTTATTCAATACATAACTGAATATTTTCAGGATGAAGATAGTTGATGTGGGAAAACTAGCAGTTATATGCCATCTTGGGCTTTAGGAAATTGTGGTGGTCATCATTTTTTCTACTTTCTGACATTTTACGGTCTAATTAATTAACTAATTGATCTTCTTTATGTATTTGGGTAAGTAGACATTTAAATAGCAAGTTCTGTGCAAAAATGTCTATAAGGCTGGTGAGTACAAGACAAGGGGAAGGCGAGTGCAGTCAAAAGAAATGACTACATAGTCCTTGATAGTCTGAGCAACATGTAAATGATGTGATATTGTTAACATTTCAGTCATGTCAAATTCAGTGTGTTGTGTTTTATTATTTCAGAAATATGAGACATAAGAATGGGTACAATGTCAAGGCCAGACTGTGAGAAGATTCCTGTGAGGGAGTAACTGACTCAGTACCACCATGTAGCAATGAATCACACTAGTGAAGGCTGTGCCAGGTGGCATCAGTATGCAGCAAACATACCCTGGTAAACACTTTGAGCAGATTAATAACAACGACACCATTATCACGACATACCATATTTTAAATGCCGTGTCTGGCCAAGGCGATGTAGAAAGTGCTAGAGTTCATGCTGAGGTAAACATTGTGACTAATTTCTTAAACGTGAAAGCCTCCTTGAGAAAGCCAGATATTAAATTATTTGAGGCCTTTTGAAATGCTTAGGTCATTCTCTCCACCTTTTACAGCTTCCACGCAAAAGGATGGTTTATAAAGCCCATTGAATAACCCAGAGTTTATATAGACAAGCACCAGGAGAACCATCAGCGTGAATGTTGATTGTATTTCCTGTGAGCAAGAAATAACCCAACTGAAAGATACTCAGAAAAAAGCCATTTGATAAAAGTAAATCAAATGAAATGGGTGACAGAACTCAAAAAAAAAAAACATTCCCAGCGTCTCCGTCTAAAAAAGGAACATCTCCTCAATCCCTCAGACCTTTGGCTCAGTCATAGCCATGTATGTTTAACCTTTGAGCTTTGGTCTGTTACACACTGATGCAGATTTGTTGAGTCATACCTTTAGCTTGAGATCCAATGGCATCTTTGCTCAGTGTGATCTTCCCAATTACATCATCATGGCTGTAGAAAAAGGTCAAAGAAGAGATTATCAGATTGAATCTATTGAAATTCTATCAAAGTTGTTTGATGGAGTGAATCTGAAGTCAGACTGATTAGAGTACTGCTGGTCACGAGAAGAGGAGGGGGGGAAAAAACAACCTTTAATCACTCAATCTGGGTGACCATCTGTCTGATGATGTTTGTTTATTTAAAGCTTGGAGTTTCTTTTCCCAAAACATTTAAACTGTACATGAGATTTTAACCCAAATATATCAGTTCATGAGCCAAGTTAAGCAAACACTCATGGCTTGGAGGACTATAGATCAACTGCCAAGCTCAGTCAGTCAAGGGGGATGATTGTATATAATCATTTTGAGAAAGCTTTGGATGACAGAGTTACCCAATCGTGTCCTCATCCATGACATGAAAGGAGAGTGAATGGAACCCCATCGGGAGGTGCAGCGTGTACTCTTCACCCCAGAAAGGGTTAAGGTTCTTCCACACTGTAGCAGTCCTGGAAAGAGAGGTTTAACATGCTTACTGACCAGATCTCACACAGAAACATATCACATGAATATGTATGCAACAGAAACCAGTAGAGTAATGGCAGGAGTCAGAAATCACTGTAAATGCGGCGGCAGTATATGCCCTCACTTACCCACTTAGTAAGTGTACCTGAGTGTAGACGGATCATATGCTTTTCGAGTGATATGCAAAAAATTTGGATTTGGATCACAAGACGACTAACAGCATTGGAAAGAAACATCATACGTCTGCTCCACACAAGTATATTATTTGTTTTCACTTGTATCTAAATTTTGCTTTTTTGCGATATACTGGATAGTTATTGTTTGGGACCTTAAAATTATTTAAATGAAACAATCTCTCTGGATAAGCTCAGAACTTAGTGACATGTGTAATGTTGCAAACAGGCATTGCTTCGGGGTCATATGATAAAAATGTTTCAAATCACTGCTTTACACCTAGGATGTATCATTTTATAAGGCTTCTGTTAAATCCATTCTCTTTGAGAATAAGCAGGACTGTGCATCAAACCTCAATCTTGTTTTTGATATTAATTGAAATGGGTCCATAAAAACAAAAGTCCAAAAAGTCGGCACTGGGTTATCCTGTTCAGATTCTTAGTTTTATATACATTTAAAAAAAAAAAAAATAGAAACACAGGTTTATATACCTTAAAGAAAGGTACACTTTTGGTATAAATAACAATCATATATAAAATATAGTCAATAGGGTCAAAAGATATTAAAGAATACCCTACGCTAGGGATACTTTTAGAACCCTGTATTCTTCTAATACACCCTTCTGTAGAGTGTACTCTACCCATTATTTCCCACCAGCCACATCATCTATGAACATCACACTCGAGAAGTCAGTTGGCCAGTAACACTACAAGTACAAGATAATTAGTGTGAGTGTCTGCAGTGAATCATTGTGCCATTTTCCCTCATGATGCCAGATGGAACAATAGCCACTGAATTCACCCCATGTTCTCGTTAAAGCTCACAACAAACCGCTTTTCGAATGACAACTGGCTTGCTGTCAAATAGCACCACATGGAAATGTTATGCTGTACTGTATAGCTGCTATTTAAAATAACCTTATTTCATTTGAATACTTTGGAGGACGAAATCGTCTGTGCTGTTGCACTCAAACACCTCTGAACAAGTGTATTCTGCTCCCAGCATTGTTCTTGCTAACACCAGGAGCTCCCTGCAATAATTGATGCACCCTCTCCATGGTTACCTGCGAGTGTTTTAAAGGCCAGACCAGTATCATGTTCTCTGTGTTGGAGAAGACAAGCTGTGGGCACCACAAACCTGATCATACACACCCCACCCTGGTTTACATGTGCAGAGCAGCGGGGACACAGCCAGAAACGTAATGCAAATATCTAAACTGTGATGAAGGATGTTCAGATGTGAGCACTTAGACAGTAGCAAATGGACATTCTCCAGCTGCAGCTCTACATAAAACATGATCCTTTTTATGCACATATTATCCAGACCGTCATTTATAATCATAGAGAACTCACCTGGCCACAACTTCATTGTCAACTTTTACAATGCAGTATGGATCACTGGTTCCGGAGCTGACAAGAAAAAGATAGCATGAGACATATTAACATGGTCAGTTTGCTTCATGATACGATTAAATACATTTTTCGTTGTCTTTACTAAAGCTGAGGTCAATTTGAGTAGCTAGATAGACCTGACTATCTCACCTCTAATTCCTTAAAAATCACTGGAGAAAATGTACAAGGAATTGGCGTTTAACATGTAGCCTAGGATAAACGTTTTTCTCATCTTACTAACCTGATAAATGGCTATTAAACAAAGAGGCTGTATTTCTAAGAGCTAATACTTGAGCACAGAAGCACATGCCATTCATAAATTACTTACACGTCTTTGGCCGGGAGGTTTCTGCCCTCGACAATTCTAAAATAAAGAGATGTGTTTTTGGCCATTTTTAGTCGAGGAAGCTATTAATCCAATTACTCCAATGTTCCCATGCGCGCTCTTATAAATAGTGCTCTTCCCCTCCGCAAGTGAGTTTTCTTCATGTCACCTGACGGCGCACAGCCCACCAGTAGCGCGCGACACAAGCGCGCGTGCAGCCCAGTCAGTCCATATGTGGGCCACACAGCGTGGGCAGCTGAACGGGGTTTTGGCGTAAGTCAGTCTTACGCCAGCTCTTCTTTTAAACAGGCCAAATGAATGAACCATCAGATATGTCCGTTCGGAAATAAACATGTTGGAATAAACATCATCACAGCAGCACCGGATACTTGTTTTCGTAATCTTGCATCGTTCACACTCGATTTGTAATTCAAGTTATTGGCTTAGGTACGATGTCTTACTCATTTGTAATACCCGTAAATGTGTGGTCATACCTGGCAAGTATCTGGTCCTCAGGAGCATTTCTTCTTTAATACAATGCGCCATCTGGCGAACATATTGAGCTACTGCACGCACCATTACAGACAGGCATCTTGAAAGCCAGCAACTTGGGGTCTTCTTCAGAGTGAATGGAAGCTAATAAACAACTTAACAAACTAGCCTCGCATCTTTAACACTTTCTTTCTCTCAAATTGGTTTAGAAACTTACGAACGTCAGTGGGTTCAGACGAGTCTCTAATAGTCAACCTAGTCGTCTTGTTTAGGTGAACTTTTAACTATGAAATAGTTAAATTAGCCCAACCCGGTACTTTTAGCTAGCTGAATGTGTTGACCAACGTCCTGTTGCAGTGCTATCTTCCAGCTAAGGAGATGGATGGTTATCCCGGAGTCATCGGCGGTGATTCTACGAAACAACAAGAACGACATTACTACCTGTTATCGGAACTGCAAACCTTAGTCAAAGATTTGCCGAGGTGATGTTGCCTTACCTCCAGGGAAGACTTTCTTCACATAAGAAGTGGTTATAACGTTACCAGTAAATGTATCGGTTTTATCTATATGGACGAACTGCGTCTTGATTTGAGTTTTTCTCCACGTTTAGCTCCTTCCAGCAGCGCCTGTCCTACAACACGCTGAGTGACCTTGCTCTGGCACTCATAGACGGGACGGTCTATGAGATTGTGCAGGGGCTCCTGGATATTCAGCATCTGACGGAGAAAAATCTTTACAACCAGAGGCAAAAGCTGCACGGCGAACACCAAGGTTGGTGCTCTACTTAATAGAAAGTATGTGGGGGGGGGGGAAACTAGTGGGGCTTGTTCCAAGGAGCAAGCCCATGCCTGTTAACATACCTGGATAATTGCTGAGTAAAGCCAGGCATCCCCTCAAATCAAGAACTATACTAGGTACCAAACCTGTGTCTTGGAACAGGCTCTTGGTGTGAGGTTGTAATTGCAAATATCAGTGTGATGCTTGACATTTATTCACAACAGCACCTTCATTCCTTTTGTGTGTAGCACTCAAACAAGACCTTGTACGGAAACACAAAGAGGCTCTGCAGTCATGCAAATCTCACAACCTCGCCCTCCTCAAATCAAACCAACAAACAGAATTAGAGGTTAGACATTGAAATCCCAATACGTCTTATTACCAAAAGAGTTATGGTTATTTCCTTAGGCTTTTTGCATTTTCTAACAGTGTTTTGTTGTTAGGCTCTAGAAATCCGTGTGCGAGAGGAACAAAGAATGATGGATAAGAAGATTGTAGCGGAAATGGATCAAAAGGTGATAGACCAGCAGAACACCCTGGAGAAGGCAGGAGTCCCTGGGTTTTATATCACCACTAATCCTCAGGTTAACGTCTACACCTGTCTAACACAAATCGTTGCGTATCAGTGAAAACATGCACTTTGTGATGCATTACATATGTCCAGCAGATGGCGATGTATGTCCTTACTAATTGTTCTTCAACTGGCGTGTGTTATTTCAGGAGCTGACAATGCAGATGAACCTGCTTGAATTGATCCTCAAGCTTCAACAGAAGGAGTCACAATCTGGAATCCTTTAAGAAAGAGGTCTAATTGTGTCAAATCAGGAAAAAAACCAAATCCTGCATTGGCCACAGATGAACCATATGCTCACATTCCAGTAGTTGTGAGATCCAACATGTGACATTGTTGTCTTTAACATGTTCCGGAAATGTTTATCACTTGTTATGAGTGAATTATTCACCATCAAAACCTGCAGGAGAAGCCTGGTTCTCGAGTGTATGAGTAAGACGTTTCCAGTCCTGGAAGAGAGCAGTGGCAGGTTGTGTTGCAAATCCTTTAAAGACACAATGTGTGTTTAAGCAGAGTATAGAGAGAACAGGCTCTGCCAGAAAAGAAAGAGTAGAGGGTCAGTATGTTGCTTAACAACACTGCGATGGCTGTAATGGATTAATGTCGTGACCTTCCTGCAGTAAGATGGTCTCTCATTATGGGCCTCCTGATGCCTTTGGAGAAGTCGGCAGCATTTTATGAGGAAAATAATATTTTATTGATGCGTTTGGGCACAGAGACTTAACTCTGAGCAGCAGAAGTGTACTGACATCGAAATTAAAGCACATGTGACTTCTGCACTGGTAAAAGTTAACTTGAAAGGTTGTTCGAAAACCTGCTGTTTATTTAATTTGGCCTCTGGATGGACAGACAAGCTACTGCTGCCCTCAAGATGTTTGTTTCAAATGTTTAAAATAGTAACTAGGTGTGAAATGTGTCAGTTCCAGTGTCCTGGCTCTGGTCTTTGTTTAAATATTTGAACAGTAGTGTGAAACATTTCCTTCATGTTTTTTCTCATTTCTTCTTCATTGTGTATAATGTTTTTTTCATCTGTTCACTTTGTGCACCTGTTCATGGGTAGCTTGATTGAATATCCCAAGAAAAGAAATCTAGCTGACCGGAATATATGATATTTCTGTATTGGTTTGTTTTCTTCGTTTGTAATGCGCAGCCTTAGAAATTTAGGTTTTCTTTAACCAAACTTTGAATTTGATCGATGCATCAAATTGGTAACACGTTACTTATTCATTCTTGAACTGAGATGGATATGCTTATATATATGTGTTAATTTCATCGCACTCAGACTATAATTTCCTTATTATATATATCCTAAATTCATACATACACCATAAGTGGTCCAGAATTCTACTGCTATAGGCCTCTGACCAGGTCCCACAGCAGGTCTCATATCACATCAATCTTCTTTACACTCACTACAGACCAAGATTTTTATGATCACATATAACGACTCCATGATCAGGCACCTGACAGTGTGATGTACTGTGCTGTGACCCCATTTCTCTGATTGGCCTCTCGGGTCTCCTGATAGGGTTTTAATGGCTGTCCCGTGGTATAAACATAAAGATGAAGCATGCTTACCTTTGCTTATGGACACTGAGACACATCTTTCTAGGTTGACACCTGGTCCTGTTTTATGTTGTACTGTTTGATTTAAGTTTTGTTTTTATAATATCCATGTGTCGCTGTCACAGTTACTATTAATTTGATTTTACATACAAAACAAATGATCACATTATATGATGCAATAAAAGGCCCCACATATCCTCCCAGATCTTTTGAACCTAACCTTTTCAGCTTGGAGTTGTGTGAAGCTATGCTGGGATAGGCCTACTACTAAGGATGATAAAGTTGTAATTAAGTACACTTTTCTGGTAATTCTTGTGTTTAACTTAAGTAGAGTTTTTTAATGCAGGATTTTTACAATGTGGTATTGTTAAGTAAAGGATCTGAGTAGACCTACATCTTCCACCGACTGTGGCTGAAAGGCTGCTTATATAACTTCTCTAACATACTCACCTACGCATGATTCTCAAACATGTACACATTTATATCTAGCGACCGCAGATAGGGGGGGGGGTGACCCCCCGACTCCTGATAGTCGTCCATTCTGCCGTATTATGGGTGGGGCGCAGCGGGGAAGCCCTTACATCGGGAGTATAAAGCTGACTGTACCTTTAAGAAGCAGTCGGACAGTGCGTGTTGCTTTTATTTCTCGGCGTACCTTCTGCTCCATCACCAGACGGTGCATCCAGGCAACTTCTAACAGCACCGGACCTGCAGCACAGATGACAAACCCTGAAAAACAACGGTAAAGTCATAGTTATATTCATTATGTTCTAACAGCCGTTTCCCCTTTTGTTGTTACACAGGGAATAAATAATGACAGCTGGCTCAAATTAAGAGTGCGATGTCGCTCTACATGTAGGCTACATCCAGGAGAGAGGAAGTCTAATGCACAAACGATCCTCTTTTTGCGCCCATTTTGTTATAAATTATTCATTTGGCATTAAAACGATGCTTATTCCCTTCGTCGTCTATTCCGTCCACGGCAGTCTACGGTAAGAGTTCACGGGCATATAGCCCAGCTACTGGAGATGAATATGTAGGCAAGTGTAAGCGAGTCGTTTAGTTTATGGCCGTGGTTTTATTTCTACACGGGAATAAAACGTTACGTAATTATAAAGGAGGCATCCCGTTGTCGCCATATGCCTGGAATCGGATGCTGCACCACACGGACCAGGAGGATGAATAGCCCTTCTCACTGATGAAAAGCCTAAACATTTCGTTGGCAGTCAAACAAACCAAGAATACATGTACATCTTCTGTCGTTACCGGATTTGAAGCTTTTGTTTTACATATCAGCGCACCTGATGCCTTTAAGATGACGTGGACCGGCCGAGTGATGCGCGTCCACGCAGTGCCACATATTCAGGCCTCATTGCAAAACCCAGATAGGATAGATACACTTTAAGTGGTAGACAGCCAGATAGACTACATCTTTAAAAGGCTTGCTGAGACGTGGGGTTCATTTTTGTTTTGTTTTTATTCATTTTATGTGATTTACTGCAAGTAAAAATGCTGTTTTTATCTACCTTAGCCTAATTACAAAGACAAATTATATTGCTGTTACAATCAGAATTGTAACACGGGTCTGTGTTATGGATCAGAAGATGTCAACATATTCTCATAATGACTGTATAAAAGGTTTAGATGTTGAGCGTTTTCCCATGTGACGTTATAAAATGACGCTCCCTACGAGCGACATGACGTAGACGATAGGACTTTACTTTCGGTTTTGTGCTCACGATAACACCTAATTATTTACCTTGATACGAAGTGTTTTCAGTCCTTCCTGTGCCATTCAGTTCACTTATTCGAGTATTGAGTTCATGACAAAAAGTAATTGCCTATGGATCTGTTGTTATGTGTACATTTTGTAAGTTTAGCCATGATCACGTATATATATATATATATATATATATAGATATATATAGATAGATAGATAGATAGATATTTCCTTTAATTATTATTAGTGATTTGTGTCCTGTTATTATCAATCTGACAGTGTCTAATAGAGATCTGTTTGTGATTCCAGACTGATGACAATATTGAATATTGGACTGGTACAATAAATACTGCTGGACTAAATACAGCTAAAGAAGAAGACTATGTCTCCTCAACTCATTCCTGTATCCTGACCGATACACCATCCTGTTTCCTGTTTCACCTTCAAAAGAGCTAGCTTTCCCTTTACAACACCCCATCTCCCTAACAATGGCTATCACCAGAGCTTACTCAAAATAAATATTTGTTTGTGCTATGTAAATTGAAATAGTGTTGAATGTAAATACTGAACTATTGTCAACATTGTTTTCATTACACAGACTGAAAAGATAAAGATACACTAAATTTAGAGGCCAAGCTTGGAAGACAAGTCTGTGTCCAGATTGGCTTGGTACAAATTGGTGCTTCACCTAGGCCTCAGAGCTGTATAAAATGATTTGAGCCAAACACCAGACGCCACCCTGCAAACCTAAAACAGTATGTCAAGCGAATCAGCTGAAATATGAACATAAAGTGCATGAAGTCATTCTGTGTTTCTTGAGTGTGGAATAACTTCCTGTTGTGATGTTTACCTTTTGTGTTGCAGGTCAGCTTCATAGACAGGTAATGGATCCAGAGTGACTGTTTCAACATCAACCTGTCCAACTGGCCTGTCCAACTCTGTAGCTATGGCAAGTTGTCAGAGCTGCACCCCAGCAGTGCGCCTTTGTCAGAGACTGAACAGACTCAAGACACTGGATGATGACATGATGGCCACATCGCTGAAACGCTGCCTCTCCACCTTGGACCTGACTCTGTTGGGAGTCGGCGGCATGGTGGGCTCTGGGCTTTATGTCCTGACAGGAACGGTAGCTAAAGACATGGTTGGGCCTGCCATCATCATATCCTTCATTTTTGCAGGTTTTGCGTCTCTACTGGCCGCCTTTTGTTACGCAGAGTTTGGAGCACGCATTCCCAAAACAGGATCAGCCTACATGTTTACCTATGTCTCTGTGGGAGAGATCTGGGCCTTTCTCATTGGCTGGAATGTGATTCTGGAGAACATGATTGGGGGTGCTGCTGTGGCACGTGCCTGGAGTGGCTATCTGGACTCTATTTTTAACCATGCCATCCAGAACTTCACAGAGACACACATTATGCAGTGGAACGTGCCCTTCCTTGCCCATTACCCCGACCTCCTTGCAGCAGGGATTCTAATAGTTGCCTCGTTCTTCATTTCCTTTGGAGTTCAAGTGTCTTCTTACCTCAACCATATCTTCTCCACTATTAGTATGGGTGTCATCATTTTCATCCTGGTCTTTGGCTTTGTGCTGGCTGAACCAGTCAATTGGAGCCAGAAAGAGGGAGGTTTTGCACCTTTTGGGCTCTCTGGAATACTGGCAGGCTCAGCCACGTGCTTCTACGCATTTGTGGGCTTTGATGTGATCGCATCCTCAAGTGAGGAGGCAAAGAACCCACAGAAAGCTGTTCCCATTGCCACTGCGATCTCCCTTGCACTGGCAGCAACAGCTTACATCCTGGTCTCCACAGTTCTCACACTAATGGTACCCTGGCACACACTGGATCCCAACTCAGCTCTGGCAGATGCTTTCTTCCGTCGTGGTTACAGTTGGGCTGGAATTGTTGTGGCAGTAGGTTCCATCTGTGGTGAGTGTCAACCTTTGATTGAGAAGTATGGCTGTTAGACTAAGTATATGTGTCGCAGTAATGTTGGTGACAGTGCTGTAATTAGACTTATTTTGACTCATGTTCTGATAATGACTCTCTGTTTCCATTTCTAGCCATGAACACTGTGCTGCTCTGCAATCTCTTCTCCCTCCCTCGGATTGTGTACGCCATGGCAGAGGACGGGTTGTTCTTCTCCTTTTTTGCAAGGGTCAATCCCATCACCAAAGTCCCTGTCAATGCTATTTTGGTATTTGGGATTCTCATGGCCACCATGGCTCTCATCTTTGACCTGGAGGCCTTGGTTCAGTTCTTGTCCATCGGCACCCTCCTGGCGTACACCTTTGTGGCCGCGAGTATTATTGTGCTGCGCTTCCAGCCTGATAAAACCAGCGGCAAGGGAAGCGCTTCCACATCTCCCAACCCCAATGCTGAGCCTTCCCCTGCCCCCTCAGAGTCTCAGACTATAACTGAGGACAGCGAGGAGCTGAAGCAGTACGAGTCCTTCTCTGACAAACTCCAGTTGGTCGAGAGGCAGAAGGAAAGAGAGCGACGTGGAGCGGGGCAGCTGAAGGCCTACTGGGAACCGTATCTGGGCAGGCTTCTGGGGCACTGTGAGCCAGGCGAGGTGGTGGCCTTCTGCGTGCTGACTCTGATAGTGAGCTCAGTCTCCCTCTGTGCCGTGCTAGAATTTGGAAGCCAACAGCTGCAGCTGCCAGTCTGGAGCGTCACAGTGCTGCTGGTGACTTTTAGCTTAGCTTATGTTCTCAGCTTGGTGCTCATATGGATTCACGAGCCTCAAACCAACAGCAAAACATTCCAGGTGAGCTCCTTTATGGTTTTGACCATATGTATGACAATATTTAATATAATATGTAATATGGTGATTGGTCGCTGCTGTCTTTCTCTTAGTAGTTTGGTCCTGGAAACATTTATTTAAAGCCAAATGTTATTGTTATGAAATCTACATTTACTATATACTGTTATTTTTGTTTAGGTACCGTTGGTTCCATTGACTCCAGGTGCCAGTATCCTCATTAATGTATTCCTCATGTTGAAGCTCAGCTGTCTAACCTGGATTCGATTTACTGTGTGGATCGCCATAGGTAAGAAGGCACCAGAGTTCATGCAGAAAGCATACTAGCTGAAGAAAAGCTTCTCTATTGCATAGCGTTGCATTTGCATTCCTGCAAAACAAATACATGTATTGCTCAACTTAAAAAACTGTGCACTGGATATACACCTTCCTCTCTACACAAACACTGCCTTGCACGTTAAGGTAATTTGGTTTCAATAAAGGCAGAATAATCCATGGTGCACACATGACTTGAAGTTCATTTTATCTCAGTTAGTAGTTTGAATACAATGTCATAAAACATCCACCAACTATTGCAAGTGAACTTAATGTAAACAAGTTTTACATCATTAGATTAAGCAAACATTGACTGTACACAGGAACAATCTGAGGATGAAAATGGTGATCAAACAGTGTCCTGTCAGTTAATGTCCTGTCAGGAAAGGGGAGGGATCACTGGGGAAAACTGATTAGCTGCATTAGCTCAAGGCTTCTCTGGACCAGTAAACCATTTAAACACTTCTGTCACACTGCAGCAAGTTAACAAGATGCACACTCATGGAACATTACACTTGACATGGCCCAAGGCGGGGCTCTTTTCGTTTTCCTAGAGAATGAAATTACCACTAAGCTTTCAAAATGGCCACTGAAGAAAAAAAGCATGGGTCAGAGAGTTCAGGAGAAGTTAAGGCCAAGTAATCTATATTACACCAAAGAGTAGAAGATTTCATTGACCATAGTAAATGTAAAGCCTCTGCCATAATGAGTTCTTTTTAAATACATTTCAAGCCATGCTAGCAGCAATGTCCGTCTGTTTGGATGGATTGCCATTAAATGAATTAATTTTGAGTCATTACAGTGAAGTGTTTTGTGCTGTCCCTTTCCCAGGTCTCTTTGTGTACTTTGGCTATGGGATCTGGCACAGTAAGGAGGGCATGCGGGAGCTGCAGCCTAAAGACATGGCCGCCCGGTACGTGGTGCTGCCCAGCGGCAGCCTGGTAGAGACAGTGCAGTCTGTCCAGCCCGATGGACAGGTGGACTCCTCGGCGCACCACATCAGCCCCTCCACTGCCTCGACAGCTGAGGAGTATGCAGGAAAAAGATGATATGTGACCAAACATAGTCATTACCACTGCCTGGTATTATCTGTTGTCTCCCACTCATACGCTGTACTATTACTTGTGTACTATCCGTATCTCACTCCCTTTAGCGTGTGACCGGCCTGCCGCAGTCTGTACTCATTGCTCTGCAAATGTAAGCACACCACAGGATGGGATGCACGCTGTCTGTTTCATTGTGAAACATATTTCTATATCTTGTAATACTCGAATGTACAGTAGAGAGCTTTATTACTGTCCTGTATGCTCCTAGCATCACAGTTGTGTTATATCCCTTCAGACCAGCTCTTCTCTTGTAACCCTGCCAGTCTGTCAGACTCCATGTGGTTATATGTTATATTCGGTGCTTTCTTTGTGACAAACTGTACTTTTAATTATGTATACTCAGTGGATGCTTTTTTTAAATGTTAACATGGACCTGGAGCTGGAATTTCGACATTCACCAAAACTGTCACTTTACTGGACAACTCACTGCAAGATAGCAATTTAGGTATAGGATGCATTCATTTGCTGCATGTTTTTTTTTATTAAGCAGAGGAATGCACAGACTTTTGCGAGTTTACATTATTGCCTTTTTCTCCGAATCTTCTCCCCAAAGCCTCAGGAGAAACTACAGGCTCTACTAATTTGGATCCTCTTAGTCCATCTCCTCCTTTTGGTACTGCCCTAAGTATAGTGGTTTCTGGCAAATGATTTAATCCCATATTCTAAGATATGTATTTATTTTTCTATTATTGCTATTGATATTTTGCTATTATACAGATCTCATTAGCTTCAATTTTTTCTGTTTCTGCCAGTGTCATTTTTGTGAGTCACGGTATCTGTGTTATACGTGTTTTGCATGTACCTCTATTAGTCTCCATCAGTAATTTGTGTTCACCTTGTAAGTGGCTGGACAACACCTCAGTGCTTCACTTAATCTCCTAAATCTCATCCCATGACCCGGTTCTTTTTTGTGTCACTGATCTTTCACTTACTACAGTCTTTTCTCACACGCGTTTAGACAGCAGCCCTCTCCCCTTTGTTCCCTTGCTGGCATGAGATTAGAAATCAAAGCACATAGCACATATTGATGTTTTACTTTATTGTCATATGATTTACTGAGAGATCATTAGATTATTGGATATATAAGGCAAGCACAAACCTTTGAATGGGAATCTTCACACACAGGGTAGAATATAGGCAGCCATGCAGACAGACATTGGTTATTATGTTAAACCTGGGATGTGCTTCATCTCTCTGGGACCTTCGTAATCCCATCGGATTTGCCGCAGTCCCTGTCGCCAGGCCACAGTTTGACCTAGATTAAGAAAGGCACATATGAGAACACTCATTTTACACAGATAACATTCCACAGCCTGTACTCGTACACGACAGTGTCAACATTAGGCTTTATTTTTTATATAGGTAAATGTACCTAAAACAATCCCAATGAATTTTTTTTTTTATAATTTCAATTTGTGTTTGCATTACATAAGACATAAGAAACCAATGGCCTTAAACATGTTGTAATCAATGCAGACTGAATTCCAAAGTTAAAGTAATCAGTCTTGATGATTTTTATCTGTTTAATCTATTTGTCTATTAGATACAAACTCTTACACAGGACGTCATGCTTTCGAATTATCAAACCAAAACACAGACATGGAAGAGAATGTACAATAGGAGGCATTTTGGCATGATTTCAATAAGGATCATTTTGTACAACTTTGCACACTGAAAACTATTGTCTGGTAACTTTGTGTCACAGTTATGCTTTTGATGTTGGGGCCAGTGACAAATATTGATACTGCGGTGCTTTTTTAAAGCTAAACCTTCTCTCACCTGTTTCTGTTTCACCTGTCTTTTTTGTGCCAGGAAGCACAGTTATGAATTATTTTCTTACTTCTGAATATTATCATACTCTGTTCTTCTCCACATTAAGTTCTCTAATTGTTCTGCTATAGTGTATGTCTGTATAAAATACAAAAGACTGTGTTATAAATTAAAAATAAATGTTTTGAAGCAGCATTTACAAAAACCTAAATTGTGGAATAATCTGACTGCAGTTATCGCCTTGCTGCTCCACATCCTACAAAGTTTGAAATACATATATAATATAGTTCTGAAAATTGTATCAGAAAGTCTCATCCTGAAAGTAGCTTTGAGTTGGTATGTGTACAAGATGCTAGTCTGTCTGGGTAGAATAAGAACTACAACATTGCCAGCCTAAACATACCACATATAACACACGAAGAAGAAGGAAACAAAAGACAAATTAATTCAACATGGAACCTGGACATCCAGATAATGAAAATAAATAAACTGCACATTATTACTAAAAAGAAATCAAGTATTTCATAAAGTACATGAACACATCAATCCTCTTTCTATTTCATTTAATAAAGTTTAACAACTTGTTTTTATAAACTGTAATAGAGTCAAGTATTGCATATAATCTGGTGAGCTAAATTTAGGCTCCCACACATTGAAAATCTACTTTGACTGAATTAGGTATTTTTTACACCATCTAGTGTTAGAATAAGTAAGTAAGATTACTGAGGTTTAAAGAGTCCTCATTTCTTATCAAGTAGCCTACAATTACAATTACAGATGACTCATATTTTACATTTTGTCTATTACATAAGCAAGAGTGTATATTTGCTGCTCTTGATTAACATGAGTAAATGCCATAGATAATGTGAATAAATTGATTTCTCAAGCGTATTGCTGACATAATGTTCACTGGAATTTGTGGCACTGCGTGAAAGAGCTTACGACTAACTTCAATTACATGCTTGATGACACAACCATATAGTTAACCCAATTTAAGGATTAGCCCTCAGGTCATGAGCTTTTTTAATTGAATGAAATGACATATCAAGTGTTTATTCAGGTAATATTGGTGAGAGATCAGAGAGTTGATATTAAGGTGGTTAGTGATGTTAATCAGGTGTTTGCTAATGCTTACAAATGTTTACTGTCAGGTTTGTGAAAACACAGATGAACAAATACAAGATGTGTTAGGCTTCAACAGCTCTGACACAAGCTACGTCCCTTGGGCTCCTTATAAGACTCAGGTTACCCAACTAAGCTCATGGCATCTCATATTACCACTGCAAAGCAAGCCTCATTATATGTGGTGTGAATATAAAAACTAGAAATGAGAGCCGTTAACTAACAATGATCTACAATATGTGTGGTCTTGATCTCAAGCACTATTGAGAATTGAGGACAGACTTTCCTGGAGGGACTGAATAAAAGGTCTGTAGGGATTCAGCCAAGCATGAATCCTGCGAGCACTTGTGTTTCCATGGAAACTCCCACTCCCCGCTCTTTGACAGAATGCAAGCTATCAACACATCTGCCTCCGTGTCATTGTTTGTGTGACATTCAAGGTTGTACAAACCACCCATTTACTCAGAACCATGTAACTCATCTGCCGTGAAAAGCATCATATATCCAGCAACATAATACACAATAGCCATCAATGTCCTATTTTAATAACAGTAAACTAACAGTCTTTCTTCTATACATCCACAGTAAGTTTATTATATATATATTCAACTTGACATAATCATAGAATGTATTGGTACCAGTGCTAATCCACTGACATAAATGTACATAATGACAATGTAAAATTACAAAAACATTTGCGTTAGTGTGGCATAATGTACAATAAGGGAATGTGCCTTGTATAAGCCATGTAGTTGTTTCCAAAGATTGCTTACACAGAGCTGTGTTCTTTTTCTCTTCAACTGAAACAATGTCTTGTGTTTAAATGCATTTACGTATTCTGGGGTTTCATTTTTTTCTCTGATTCAAGCTCCTGGAGTGAGAGAGGAGAGAACCGCAGCGTGTTTTCGTGTGGCTTTTAGCAGCGGTAGAGCCCGTGTTGAGGTAGAGAGTTTGAAGGTGAAGTTGCAGGGACGAGGGGGAGGCAGCAGCAGTGGACACACGATCCTCTGACCCAGCTGACTGCAGACCACTTTCCCCTCGTCTTGCTTCCTTGCCTCGGTTACTGTATCCCAGCAGCGTTGCACTGCTGCTTTGCCTAAAAAAGAAAGAAGAAATTAGGCAACACAGCGTGACGATTAATCATTTATAACATGTACGCTTAATGCTACCTGTGTTCAAAAGTAACATCGTTTTGTTGATTTTTCACTGGTGTGCTGGGCAGAGAGAGGCTCCATGTCTCCTGAAGTGATGCTTCCTTTTAATAAAAACGCAATAGTTTTAATTTTATTTTTAATAATCCCAATAACCTCCACAAAACCAGCATTTAGCAGATGAATATGCCATGTGTAATGCACATCAATTCACATATTTTCACAGTTTAACACACATTTTCCATCCATCCTACCCTGGTGACATTAGTTTGTGCTTTTTCCCTCAGTTTCACAAGGCTGCGCTGCAGGGTAGTGTTTTCCTGCTCCAGAACTTTTATACGAATGTTATTCGCCTGCAATTGTTGCTCCATATCCAAAAGCACGTTTCCTGTGCCTTGAAAATAAGCAATGAACAACATGTTAACACTGACAACATGACCACAGCAAAAGGCAGTTAGGAAATAAATGGCTGGATAGAAAAGTCACACTTTATTTTCCTGTGTGGTTTTGTGTGCATCCCAAAGAAGCAAGCTGGTGCTCTAGGATAGTGTAAACAGCACTTGGTAATGTCAGTCAGTGGGTGAATCATTCAGGTCGATGTTTTATAGACAAATATTAAATAATGACCTACTCTGTGGTTGGGCCTTAGCTAGAGGGCTGAGCTCTGGGAAAGCCACCAGCAGTCTCTCCTTCTCCCTCAGAGCTTGCACGTACTCCTTCAGCTCAGCCGCACTGTTCTTTAGCTCGCCTACGTGTGCTTCTAGTGTCTGCTTCTCTTTATGAAGCTCCAAACACAGGTCCTGTTGGAAAGAGGCATCACATCAAGAGCTACTAGGTTTATTATAAAATGCTGGGTGTATCGATAGTAATGAACCCCGATATACCTGCTTTTGAGCGAGCTGGGCCTGCACTTGTTCCTTCTCCTGTGACATCTGTTGCAGCTGATCGTGTAGGTCGATCTGTCTCTCCTCCCTCTCTCCGAGCTGCCGCTGCAGCTCTTCGCACACTTCGTCGAGAGCATCAACTCTCTTTAACAAAGATGTCTGCTTTGCCTGCATTGACTGGAGAACAACAAAAAAACACCTGTATAAATCTATTTGAATACTGTTTTGTGACTGATTCCTCTGTGAGACGCTCATGGCCTCCAGCTGAAAACAACAAATAATCTGGTGTTTGTCATCACACTGACCTCTTGCTGGCGGCAAGCGCTGTGGTACTTGGCAGTCTCTTTGTCAAGCCGGAGCTGAGTTTCAGAGATTTGACTCTCTAACTGCTGGATCCTTTGCTGTAGTTTACAACAGGCCTCTTTCTCCGTGTGCAGGGCCCTCACTTTCTCCTGCAGCACATTCTTTTCAATTTCTACCACAGAAATAAAAGGACAAGTGTATTTTATACAGTTCTGCAAAATATGAATATTATAAGAAGGGAAGGGCCATGATGGTAAACTAAACATCACATGTCCTTACCGAGTGTTTGTAATGTATCCTGCTGTACTGCTACTTTCTCTTTCAGTCCGGAATTACTCTCCTCCAAGCAGAGAGTTTCTGTTACAAAAAGATTTACCACAAATATTATAGTAGTAAATGTGATCTCAATGAGCTCCCATCATATTTATTTGTGAATTTTCTGCACCTCTCTTGAGCTGTTGTTGCTCCTCTTGCAGCTTTTGCTCTCTTTCTTTCATGGATCTCTGTGCTTTCCGCAGTGAAAACTCCAGCTGGACTATGTTTGCCTGGTGTTTTTCAATATCTTGCTTGAACTCTTTCTGTTCTCTTTCCAACTGAGACCTGAATCTCTCCCGCTCTGTTTCTGCTGTCACTAGACTATCTGTAAGAGGCTGCACTGTACCCCTCACGTCTTCAAGATGTTTTGCCAGCCGGCGCATGTCTCTGAGCTGCTCATTGGCCCACTGGGCGACGTCACCCGCTGTCATATGTCCCAGCTCCAGAGTGTCCTCCATAGCTGCTAAGAGCGGCTGCAGAGATGAGGGCAGACCCTCACTCTGAAACAGCTCTACCAAAGCATCTCCTGTTTTTCTCAAAATGGATTGCACTTGATGACATGCGTCGCAGGGAACAAGGGATGATTCAACTGTCTGGCAGCTCACATTGTGGCTGTTAACTTTAGGATAGCTCTGGGTGGTGTGGGTAGAACCGGAGGGTACATGATTCTGTGGCAAAAACTTGAATGGGTTTGTTGAAGACTGGCCCGATAAGCAATGTCTGCCAAAGTCACTCTTTAAACTCATTTGGGGGGAGAAGGATGACACTTTCTCTGTCTCATCACAGTTAAATGTCTTTGCTTTTGTGTTTTTGTCTTTGTAGGTCCCCTGAAAGAAGACAGAAACCATTCAACAGTAATGAGATCTATCAGTTTTATAGTAATATTTGGCGTTTTTTTTATTTGTTTATCTCCACTTAAATAAAACAATTTGCCTACCTTAAGGTTGGTAAATTGAACTAAGTTACTCCAGTAGTTTCTGACTATAAGACCAACTGACAGGCATCCTTTCTGCTGGGTTTGTTCTCTCCTGTGGCTGCAAGTCATTTGCTCAACATAAGCATTGAAGCTTTGCAAAAGAAGCAAAAGCCTTGAACAGGAGAGAGAAAACACAAGTCCTGTTTTAGTCTTTATGAAACTGGTATTAATGTGATGCAACTTTAGGCAGTTACCTGTCGATAACCAGCTCCAATAACACTACATGGGAGTGCTGATTGAATGCATCCTCTTCATCCACAAAGTCATACTGCTCCAGTAGAGCTACCATGTCCAGATTACAGGAGAGTTTATCGGGGAACTTCCAGGAGGAATAGCGGACCGGTCCGGTTCTAGAAAAGACGTCCAGAATCGCACCTTGAAGGTCGACGAGGTCTTTTCGGAGGCTTTCGATACAGTCCTGCCGGCCCAAGAACTGACTCATGTCTGACAAGCTATCAATTTTTTTCTATCTGAGCGAGTAGGTGTAGCTTGTTGACTAAGCATCTCCCTGACAACCTCCCAAAAAAGTACTGCAAGTTCCATAATGCTTTGCGGCAGTTCCCGGAAGTAATACGCCTCCATTGGGTCAACGAAAGCGCGACGCAGTAAGTGTTCAACTACCGCAAATGTAGGCTTTTAGTGGCCGTACATTGTGTTCCTAACACAGTATGTTGTATAACAAGTGTCTTTAAAATACATATACTCTTCTTGTTGATTGCGTGTTTGCAGGTAACTTCCAGTTTTCCAAAGAAGAAATAACCATGCCGCCTGGGCCTGTTCAAATTGTTCAGCCGGAGCCCAACAGCAAGGTGACGATCCGCTGCAACTTAGCTAATGTTAGCAATGTAGTTAACATACCGCTTCTGTGGAGAAACTAACGAAGAATTAACTTACACTTTACCTTATGGAGACATTTCTCTGTGCATGCGAATTTTAGAGTAGCTAACGTCTGTTTTAGTTGATCACCATACGGCGTAAATCTGTTTAGCTTTTGTTAGCTTTGATGGTCAATGCACCCAAAATAACGTAACGTTACACAAATTCCCAATACAATATTTGGAGATATCTGCTGAGACTGTTTCTACCACTACACAATACAGCGAATGAGCAGCGGTATTTGGGTTTGGTTGCTTAAACTATTGAGAGTAACCATTTGGGAAAACACCTTTTTCCCAGGATAGCTCACAAATTGAACTGTAAACAGGGTTCAATACTTTCTACTACACGTAGACAGTAGTTCCCCGTGAGGACTGTTAAAGCCAAGTGTGTGGATTATCCACAGTAACCACGATGTGTTTTTCTATAAAAGTTTTTCCAAATGTTATTGATGCTTTGAGTGCCACAGATGTAAGTTCAGTTTTCCTCTTTTGTACTGGGATGGTGGCAGACGTAGTATGTAAAACTATTTGATACTGTCTTGACACTACAGTGGATGCTTATTTAGTTTTTGAGCTTGTCTTTTACATCCTGTTTTAAATTGTGCATACTACAGCCTAACAAATGTACATTTTGTCAACAGAACGATGCACCGGCTGAAGAGACCCCAGCCACTAAACCCATTGTTGGTATCATTTATCCACCTCCTGAAGTCCGAAACATCGTTGACAAGACAGCCAGCTTTGTTGCCAGGTAGTTCACTTCACATCTGTCAGTTGTATAATCTTATGTACAGCTGTGATCTTAACTGGGTTATATGTCAAGAAGATTTAACAATTTACTCGTAATTTCACAGGAATGGGCCTGAGTTTGAAGCCAGAATCCGCCAGAATGAGATCAACAATCCAAAGTTTAATTTCCTCAACCCTAATGACCCCTACCATGCCTACTACCGTCACAAGGTCAACGAATTTAAGGAAGGCAAAGCGCAGGAACCATCTGCAGCAGTGCCTAAGGTTATGCAGCAGGCCATGCTGCAGGCCCAACAGCTTCCTCAAAAGGTATGGCATTGCATTTCAGTATGCTCGTACTTTTAGTTTTTTTCATTGTACATAGTTGGTAGCATTTGTTCTTAACAACTAATATTTTGTATTTAATAGGTGCAGTCACAGGTAATTCAAGAGACAGTGGTCCCCAAAGAGCCACCTCCTGAGTTCGAGTTCATTGCGGATCCTCCATCAATCTCAGCATTTGATCTGGATGTTGTCAAACTCACTGCCCAGTTTGTTGCTCGCAATGGCCGCCAGTTTCTCACTCAGCTCATGCAGAAAGAACAGAGGAACTACCAGTTTGACTTTCTGCGGCCGCAGCACAGTCTTTTCAACTACTTCACCAAACTGGTTGAGCAGTACACAAAGGTGACCTGACAAAGAGTGCCTCTCTGATATTATTGTTAGTCCATCTTTGGGTGGTGATGCTAAACTGCATCCTGATTTTGTTTCCCAACCTGTAGATTCTGATCCCTCCCAAAGGCCTATTGACCAAGCTGAAGAGAGAGGCTGAGAATCCAAGAGAGGTTATGGACCAGGTAATCCCCTTAAACTGTGACTGTTTCTTGTAGTAAGCGCTTAATAGCTTATTACTCATGTTAATCAGCTGTTCTACTGCACAACTATCAGGTGAGGTACCGTGTTGAGTGGGCAAAGTTCCAGGAGCGCGAGAGAAAGAAGGAGGAGGAAGAAAGGGAGAAAGAACGGGTGGCATATGCCCAAATTGACTGGCATGACTTTGTAGTGGTTGAGACAGTGGATTTCCAGCCCAACGAACAAGGTAACATAACCACAATTATTATAATCTTTAAACGTGTACCCCTCTAAATGTAGCTAGAACAGTTTATTTTTATTGTCCTCATGGTTTCCCCAGGCCACTTCCCCCCACCTACCACACCAGAGGAGCTTGGCGCTCGCATCCTGATCCAGGAGCGCTACGAGAAGTATGGAGAGAGTGAGGAGGTGGAGATGGAGGTTGAGAGCGAGGACGACGACGATGAACGGGAGGCTCGGCACGATGGCCATCCCTCACAACCTGATCAAGACACACAACTGCAGGACATGGATGAGGTAAGAACTTGTAAAGCGTCCATCCTTGACCAATTGTCGGCTGCTTTATTACTTTGTTGCCCCCTTTTTGATGTCTTTTCCATCCAAGTCTATTTACAGCCTGTGTTTGCTGACCCTCTGCTTAAAAATAAATACAATCCAGATGATTGCTGGTAACCACATATCATTCTTCCCCCCCTGCGTTCCTCAGGGATCTGATGAAGACGATGACGGCATGAAGGCTCCACTGCCACCAGACAACCCTATGCCACCCCCACTGCCACCAACTCCAGACCAGGTTATTATTCGCAAGGACTACGACCCCAAAGGTAAAACATGCCTTCTCAGATGAGGGAATTACAAGTGCATAACAAGCTCAAACTGTACAGTGTGTGTTAAACCTCATGCTATGTTTTCCTCACAGCTTCCAAGCCTCAGCCCTCAATTGCAGCTCCAGATGAGTACCTCATCTCACCAATTACCGGTGAGAAGATCCCAGCCAGTAAGATGCAAGAGCACATGCGTATTGGTCTGTTGGACCCGCGCTGGCTGGAACAGAGAGACCGCAGCATCAGAGAGAGGCAGACTGAAGATGAGGTGTATGCTCCTGGTTTGGATATCGAGAGCAGCTTGAAACAACTGGCTGAGAGGCGTACCGATATCTTCGGTGTGGAAGAGACGGCCATCGGTAAGAAGATTGGTGAAGAGGAAATCCAGAAGCCAGAGGAGAAGGTGAGTACAGTTATGGGTTTATATTACACAGTTTGGGGTTAAAACAATTCCGCAGTTGAACAAAATTGAGTCTGTACAGTTTTGATCTCTAAAAAGTATCCTGTTGCCAGGTCACTTGGGATGGCCACTCAGGAAGCATGGCCCGTACCCAGCAGGCCGCACAGGCCAACATCACCCTGCAAGAGCAGATCGAAGCCATTCACAAGGCTAAAGGACTGGTGGGGGAGGACGATACTAAGGAGAAAATTGGCCCAAGTAAGCCCAGTGAAATTCACCACCAGCCTCCCATGCCCTCGTCTGCAGCCATGTTGCCTAAGCCCAGCCCTCCACTCGCAACCATGCCTCGCCTACCATCCTCTGTGAGTTACTTAAAAAACTGTTCAAAGTTTATTAAAATGAATAGTGACTTTTTAACTAATAACCCACTGATGTGTTGTAAACAGGTGGGTCCTCCAGTGCGCACCACCCTCCTGTCTGCTGTACCTGTACTTCCAAGACCGCCTGTTGCTCCAGTTGTGCGTCTTGCCTCGGGACAAGTTTTAGCATCAATGCCTCCCATGATTCCTGCTCCCCGCATCAATGTGGTCCCTATGCCGCCATCATCACCTCACCTCATGGCCCCCAGGCCACCTCCAATGGTTGTTCCAACTGGTAAGACGAAGGTTTTCCAAACACCTATCCCTGACATTCAGTATAAATATGCATTGTTGAAAAAAAATATATATACCTGGTGTATTGTGCTAATTTGGTAACTGAACCCCTCTGACATGGGCCTACTTAGTTTAACATTTTAGATTCAAATAACTGCTTCTTCTTCCAGCATTTGTCCCTGCACCTCCAGTACCACAACCCCCGAGCTCTGCTCCTGCACCACCTTCCCACCCACCCCCACCTCATGACGACGAGCCAGTCAACAAGAAGATGAAGACGGAGGACAACCTCATTCCGGAGGAGGAGTTCCTCCGTAGAAATAAGGTTTGTTAGAGCAGTGAAGTCTCATTGGTTTAGTTCCAATAGTTAATGGCACAGTCTTCAATTCTATATACAGGATTTGTATGTACGTGTAATATGTGTGTAAAATATTTGTATACTTTCAATGGTGATGGCTGAGAAACAGTATTCTTATATTTCAACCAAAAGCCAACCTCTTTAGTAATATATGTAGATTTAACTGTAATAAATAAGGTCAAATTACTGATTGGACCTGTATCACCGGAGTTTATCCTACTCTCTTAGTCTTAACTTGAGGCATGATTTTTCGTTTTCCCTCCAGGGTCCTGTTGCAGTCAAAGTCCAGGTCCCCAACATGCAGGACAAGACCGAATGGAAGCTGAATGGCCAAGTGCTGAATTTCACTGTCCCACTCACAGATCAGGTATGCAAATGTTGGCTTATTGTTTCCTTCTTTTTGTGACTGTATGCCAGTGCCTTACCGAATTCTTATCAATGTGCAAATGCAATGTCTCCGTAGGTGTCTGTTATTAAAGTCAAAATTCATGAAGCTACCGGCATGCCAGCAGGGAAACAGAAGTTGCAGTATGAGGTAAACTTTTCTTTTCACCTCTTTGAACTTCAACCGTTTAACCTGACCTGAGCTGATTTTAATAATATTGTGTGGGTTTTTTTTCTTCCTTTTTTAGGGCATTTTCATTAAGGATTCCAACTCCCTGGCTTATTACAACATGAGCAACGGTTCAGTCATTCACTTGGCGCTGAAGGAGAGAGGTGGAAGAAAGAAGTGAGCCATGCAGAAAGAAGGAAAATATTTTACTTGTTTTGTCACTTCCTCCTGTCATGTCATTTTAGTTTAATGACAGTTTTCAGAATTATATTGTACACACACAGTTTTGTGTGAAATTAAGTTTTTCTTAAATGTTATCTCTAAACTCTGAATGGTAAATGAATAATACTGTACACTGACTGGCAGGCATGATTGATTGATTTGTTCATGTTGATATACAGTATTTGGTAACTTGTAGTGACATGTATAGACCCATAATGTTCATCCATTTAAATAAAGGAATAAAAAGAATCCAATTCTGCTTATGTTGCTTGATGGTGATATGTAAGGTTATAAACTAACAATGTGATTAACTGACACAACATGGATTAATACAGGCCACATACTGCGATGCACAAAAGGATCGGGATTAGTGATGTAGACTAAGTACAGCATTTAATTGTTAATCTAGACTAAACTGGTGTTTAATATGGATCTACTCTGCACTTGACGGTTTAGACGGATTACAGTTTAAGTACAGCATTTTCCCCCCGCAGATATAAGATGTACTTCCTAAAGCAGCCACTAGGGGTAACCGTAACATTAAGACAGTAAAACCAAGCCTGGACGACAGACTGGATTCCTGCTCGACACTAAATCTGTCCAGCACACTCGTTATGACAGGACAGCGAACCAAGACCGCGTTAACCGAGAACATGATAAACTCGTCTGTTTGTCAGCTAACATAGTTAGTTAATGGCTAATTATGAAAAAAACAAGCTGATAATAACCTTTTAGTATTTTTAAGGTAGGGTCAATATAGAAATAGTTTTTCGGTACAGTTAAGGCTAACTTCACGTTAGCAACCAACCATTTGCTAGCTAATGTTAAATCTGAATAAGCATTCAAGTTAACCTAGCTAGCTATTTGATGCGGCCTGACAGTTGTAGCGTAAAGTTAGACAACAGTTACAAGGGGAAGAGTAGTTGGGAAGTTTAACTTAAAGACGAGAAATCATGGTGTCGATGCTGTTTGATTCGACAACATATGCAGAGGAGCGGTTTTGACTTGGGGCTGTCAACAAGCTCGCTGACGTTAGCGATCCTGGCTAGCCAGCTAGCTTTCTTGCTACCATGGCCAAAATAGAGAACGGCCGTCAATCAGTGGACACAAGGAGTATCCGGACTATTAGCAGCAGTCACATTGACGATGAAAGCTCTTTGGGATCAGACTCGGAGATCAACGGCTTCACCAGCGACAGACAAACCGATAGATATGGATTTATTGGTGGGGCACAGCAGCATACGGACGCATCGTAAGTTTGTTTCAGCTGTGTAGTGTTTCATTGCCATTCACATCATCTGTGTTGTCTTGCCAGTGCACTCTCGGCTAACTAAAACATGGGCAGTTTCATTTTTTTAAATTCACTTCAGCCAAAATTGAGAGCAGGATTAAGAGTGTAGCAGCAATCTAGTTGTGATGACATGTCACAAGTTGTGTTGGTGTTGTCTCTGTGCCTCTACACAACAGAGCTCCCAACGACGCGCTGCGTGGCAGTGTGTTTTTTTTATACCCACACAAAACGGCAAACATGAAAGCTAGAGGCAAGCAGATCAAGATGGCTTGATTTTTTTATTCCGTCATGTAAACCATTTGTCATGTAGGTATTACCGAGTTCTTTTGTGGGAAAAGCTGAACAAGTAATTTACACGTTCTTGTTTCTGCGTATTCATAGCGTTTGAGGCAAGTTAGTGTTTTTTCTGTCTTCCCTTTTTACTGGGGGCCCTGAGCCTACATTACAGCTCTGAAATAGTGGAAGGGGTGAGTGAAAGTGGTGCCAAGCACTGGCTGGCTGCTGGGAGCTTCCTGTTTTCTGGAGTTTTGGCAGACTTGGAGCCACAGCTCTGGTGCCCCGTTACTAGAGGCCCTCTTTTGGCTTTATATTACAGTTTTATAGGTGGTCACGAACGCAGGCTTTAACTAACACTAATTGGGCCTGGACTGAAAGTAACTCATCATTGCTTAAGGTCTTTAGAAGCTGGAGTATAAGAAAGTGTTGTACTGATCCCCAACACATAGCCTAGAACTTTTTATTTCTGACTGAAAGAGGGCTGTCCCAAGTTAAAAGAAACACTCTATTTGAAGACGGTTGAACCCTAACATTACAGGCTTGTGCTGATGAGATAATTACATAGCTTAGTAAAGCATCAGACCTCATTCGTAATGTAGGTTAGACTTGCCTACGTTTCCCTTTTCTGCTGGATAATGCTATGTGCAGTCCCTCATCTTTCTTGCTTGTGAACGTGTAGAAGTTAAATGACATCATGAGACAGTCAAATCCCCACTGCAGCTCTTCGAGGTTAAACAGGCTTTGCCATTAAATGGAGATCTGAGTTAGTGTCTTTTATAGATAGTCTCCTCAAAAGAAGGTTGGTATTTGGTATATTTGACTCATTGCACAGTTTACTGACTGCATAGAAGCGATGGCCACACACGCAGATCTGATTGGCAGACTGTTTTGTTGTTTTTGGCATACAAGAACCCTCTGCTATCAACCGCCTTTTTGTGTGTATCCCATTAAGAGGTTTATTGTGTGGAAATTAATAGAACATATACAAGCTTTTTTTCACCTAGCCCATGCTCCCTGAATTACCTGTGACTGCACCTATTAAATAAAAAATAGATTTAGATATTGTGCACTCTCATTTGGTTTAATATTGATTTAATGTGCAAAATGAATCGTCTTTTCTCCGTCGTGTCCCCAGAGCTCAGGATGTCCCTCCGGAGGTGCTCAGGCAAAGGGAGGTGAAGTGGCTGGACATGCTCAGCCATTGGGACAAATGGATGATAAAGAGATACAATAAGGTCAGTAAGTGTTAACTCATTAATGCAAAATGTCAAGTGGCTTGTTTGTGTGTCTTGTACGGTGCTATCCATGTGGATTGGACAGATCTGAGTTGTTTTTTTTCTAAAGGCTTTCTAAAATGGATATCTCAGCGTTACCACCATTGTCTCCAGGCAGAAGTTTTTCACTCCTGAGTAGTTTTGTACACATGATCAGACAAGGCAAATTGCCTTTCTCAAGTATTTGATTGCACAAGGACGAGGCTTTTGTGAACTCACTGTTTGCAGCTTCACTCGTCAAGCTGGTTCTCCGTGCAACACTCTCAGCTGTTCAGCACGGAGCTGCAACTTCACCTTGCTTGTATGAGTCAGCAGCAGGGCAGGACACAACTCATCCCTTTATCGCTGCATGCACAATGTGACAAATTGACAGTCTCAAATTCAGGGTGGGGCTGTGTTAACTTCCTCTGAGACAACCATGTAATAAAACTGCTGTGGGTATGAACTATAGCTTTACTCAAATGCAAAGCAGCTTTGCACAGTGGAAAGCACCTCGTGAGAAGAAGGATTCGCTCGTTGCATGGGTAGGCTCTAAGGTTGGGCAGTCACGTTCATGGTTTCTGATCCCTTGTTGTGTTTCTGTGCTTCACAATAAGCAGATGTACTCTCTTTGGGGAAGTCTGCCAGCTTCATATCAGGAAAAAACAAATGGATCCAGAAATGGTAATGCAGGTCAAAAACAACATCAGTGTCAGTGGCATATTCGAACATCAGGGTAAACCTTGTATTTGAGTTCAGCCAATCTATTGTGTCAAGAGTGGCTCGTGACTCTGTAGGAAAGATTAGAGCTGCACCTCCGCTTTGACACCCTGTCCGAGTTATGCTTGAGGTATTCCTAGGTGATACGTAATTGCGTGCCGCTGCACATAGTAACTACATACAATTCGGATCCATCAAGGCCACTATACTCCTCTTCCATTCAAATTCAATGCCACACCAAAAAAAACACTAAAGGTGTTTTTCATTGCAGACACTTTGACTTGTCATAGTAGAAAAAGCACCGCTGTTACTAATAACATTGCCGATGACTCCAGTCTGCTCATTATTGTTATTATTTACAACTGTGATTTTTTCCAGTGTATGTTTGTGGTTCTTTCAGCGTCAGAGTTTACTCTCCGACGCACTTGTCTGTGAGACATTCTGCAAGAACTCCGTAGCAATTGTTACTTACTGTGACATGTTAAAATTTCTTCTGTCAAAAAGGCGTACGGATGGCGGTGAGCCGTAACTCTGTGGTTTGAACAGATGAATTTCACATGAATTTGAGAAAAGGAACCAATACCAAGTGACAGAACCAGTGGTTTTACCGCTGACTGTGCATTCCATCTTATGCATTATGCCTTTCTTGGCTTCTGGCAAGCCTTCGTCACTCCTCATGTTCCCTTTGTGTCTCTGCTTTATTTGGTGAACCCTTGTTCCTCTGATGGCTCAGGTGAGGCTGCGGTGCCAGAAAGGAATCCCTCCTGCCCTCCGAGGCCGCGCATGGCTCTACCTGTCAGGGGGGAAGATGAAGAAAGAGCAGAACCAAGGAAAGTTTAAGGTCGGAGAGCGTTTTTCTTTCACTTCCTCCTCACAGCTTTGTTTTAGCTGTATTTCGGGGTCATTTCTTTTTAAAATTTCATTTGAAATTGTTACTGAAACTGTGGTCATGCCACCAGTGTTACTTCTTTGGTTGACAGCCCTGGTGTGTTTTACACAGGGAATCAGTTTACATTTAGTTCAGTAAGTTTAAAATGTTTAAAAGCTAATAAAACAGCTTTCATTTTTATTCAGGATAGTGAAATGCAATTATTTTTAAAGCAATAAGTATTTCTGTGTTGATAGAACTTCCGAGAATATGTCTGAATTGTGTAAATGCTGCTGGTGTGTAATAAAGAGATCTCACAGTCTCCTCCATGTGGTTGGTCAGGAGCTGGATAGCCAGCCAGGGGACCCCAAATGGCTAGATGTGATTGAGAAAGACCTCCATCGACAGTTTCCATTCCATGAGATGTTTGTGTCACGAGGGGGACACGGGTAAGCTGTCTGACATGATGTGACATGCATACTGGAATTGATGACAAAGTCCTGTTTGACAATACATCTTCTAACTTGTGTGTATTGGTCTCTTGACCCTCCGTAGGCAGCGGGACCTGTTCTGTGTTCTTAAGGCCTACACTCTGTACAGACCAGAGGAGGGATACTGCCAGGCTCAGGCTCCCATTGCTGCTGTGTTGCTTATGCACATGCCTGCTGAGGTATGTCTTCCCTCCACCACAAAACCAAATAAACTGCCTTGTTGGGATGTAAGTGTCACCATATGTTGGTAGGCTTTGTAATCTTGGGTTGGCTGCGGAGTTATTGGCTCTCTGGGAAGTGCTAAAACGGTTTTGATGTTGTTGTTATTATTAATCCAACCTAAAATAGAAATCACACATGCTTTTTTTATCTTATTAAGTCTTTTTTTAAGATGAACAGCACAGAGACTGACTTTACACACAATGTAATCTGGAGATTGATCCAGGGAGTAATGAGTAATTTAGAACATTACGGCCGCAGCCATGGTGACTTTTCTGGGTGTAGATGTAGATTCCAATAAAACTGATAGTCTCCACCAAATTCTATGAAGCCACGGAGTGAATCCCTAATTGTGTCAGTGGATCATTTCCTAAACGAGTCATCTGATGCTATCATCAATTCTTAAAGGTCTTAATGCTCATTTTAACGAGGGGAGTTTATGGGGTTTTAAACATGCAAAATTATTTATTATTGTGAAAATATCAAGGGGAATGTTCTCTGAAATCTTGTTAATCATGCAAACAAACAGCACCATCAAAGAGCATCAGCAGACATGAGTTCAAATTTAGATTTAGATTTTGCTGGCTTCCTCTAAAAGTCAATATTTCCGGTATTAACCTGCCTTCCTCGAAAACACGCAGAAATGTCCCGTAGTTTCCTGACATCATCTGTGTGTGTTTCCACAGGATGCCTTCTGGGGGCTGGTCCAGATCTGTGAGAAGTATCTTCCAGGCTACTACAGTCCTGGCTTGGTAAGACTGGAATGCGTGCAAGCTTGCATGTTGACATTACGTCATCTGCTGTTACGAGAACTTTAATCCAGATAAACTATATGAACAGTGAGACTAGAATGTGTTGTTGCTGCAGAGTGTTGACGCACGTCATTCTCACATGCTGTTGAAACCAGTGGGGCGTTGTCGGACCATAACTTCTCATTGGATTTCTTACTTGCCCAACAACAATGATCCATCTTGTGTAATTAATTTAGCCTTGTAGTTTCTCTTCATGTCAGCAACTTTTAAATGGAAACAAGACTTACTAATGAAAGGTTCTCTCATGAAAACATAACATGAAGCTACAGTACTTGATGCATTCCGCCTATGGAGCGATTTTTGTGTCTTTTTTAAGCAGTCAATAAAATGGTTTGAGAGAGAAACACTCCACACTTTTGCTTGCAAACCCTAAAATTTACCTTGCAAA